>VMDO01004643.1:0-122456 GCA_007922755.1 Pedetes capensis | reverse complement strand
TATATACACAATGGAATACTATTCAGCAATCAAGAAAAATGAAATAGGGTCATTCGCAGCAAAATGGATGGAATTAGAGAAAATTATTTTAAGTGAACGAACACAAGCTCAGAAAGAGAAACAACACATGTTCTCACTCATATGAGAGAGCTGACTCAAAATTACAAGAAGGAAAAATCCTACTCAAAGGTCAGATCACTAGCCTCAGTTATAACAAAAAAGTTTAAAGCAGTAGGATCTTATAAGAGTGCAGTTAGGTGTAGAACATGAGATTCTGTGAAGGACAATTTTACTCATTTTTGTGCAACTACTATTTTAGCTTTTATATATTCAAATGTATATTTTAAATCCTTAACTATATATTGGGTAGAATTTATAATTTTCAGATTCCCTTTAATACTTTTTAGCCTTCTCTGCCTTTCTTATAAATGTCATGGACTATTACCTACATATAGCAGGATATTCTGGCCATGATATTCTTAACAGTGTGAGGCTGTTGAAGCAAGACAGATTTTATTTCTTAAGTACTCATGTGTGGTGGTTTTATTGCTATTATCACACAATAAACAACTGCAAGCCTAGCTGTTGAATTTTTTTTAAAGAAATTATTTGTTTTCCTCACAAATCTCCAACTGAAACAGGGATCAGTTGGGACAGTTAGAGCCTTTTCTGTGTGGCATTGTCCCAAGCTTGACAGGTTAGAGGACCTACTTCTTGGATGGCTGATAGATTGCCGCTGCTTGTCTGCTAAGTGTTCAGTTGTGGCTACCTCTTCTCTGCAGGGCTGCTTGAGTTTATGTTCTCATTTAATCTTAATAGGTACCTTTAGCCTCATTTGCAAATACAGCCACATTGGGGGTTAGGACTCTGACACATGAATTTGGGAGAAAGATTTTATAATTCAGTGTAGTAAGATTTAGAATTTGTTAAGTATATAAATAAGTTAATTAACTCTTTTATCTATGCCTTACTTGCCTTCCAACACCATAGCAGTTATTTTACTCTAAAAATAGAAGTCTTCATAAGTCAGAATTCCTTATACCTTTTCTATTGTGCTATAACTTTTTCAGCTGGGGTTTAACTCAGTTGGTAGAGGGCCGCTCTGCACTCTCTGAGGTCCCAGGTTCGATTTGGAGGACTGCAAAAATGGAAGAAGGACATGGCAAACCATTCCCAAGGCAATCCTGAAACAAGCAGCCATTGAAAACCTTATGAGGGTCGATATGAGTCAAACACAGCTTGATGGCACCTAACAACAATAATAACTTTTTCATGCACAGGTTCACTATCCCCTGATCTGAAAATGTAAAATCTAAGATGCTCCCAAAGTTGAAACATTTTAAGTGCTAACATAAGTTAAAATTCCACACCTGACTTAATGTGATGAGTCATAGTCAAAACACAGGTGCAATTTCAATACTGTAGAAAATTAACTTCCAGCTATATGTAAAACCTCTATATGAAACATAAACAAATTTTTTGTTGTGATTTGGGTTTAATACCCAAGATATTTCATTATGTCTATGTACACATTTAAACATCTGAAAACTTCCCAAATCTAAAATAATTCTACTTTCTGAGAAAAAGAGGTATCTGGAAGATAGATTTCAGAAATCCATGCCATGTTCTATTAATTATTAAATGAGATTTATATTTGTAATAATACTTGTGTAATAAAGTTAATAAATAAAAGTATAAGTCCAAATGTTGTGGAATATTATTTTTTTATATCACAGTGATTTTATAAAGAATATGAAATTTTGTCATAAAACACATAGATAATAAAACAATCTTGAAAAGAAAATATAAAAGAATCAAGTCCCAGATGATTGTTGTTGTTAGATGCTGTTGACTCAAGTATGACTCACAGGGACCCTATGTACAATGCAATGCAACACTACCCGACACTGTGCCATGCATATGATTTTTTTTATGTGTAAACTTATTGTTGCAGACACTGTGTCAATCCATCTGATTGAGGGCTTCCCTTTTTTCCTTGACTTATCATTCTCTCAAGCATAATGTCCTTCTCTAGGGATTTGTCTGTCTTGATACAATATCTAAACTATGGAAGCATTTTGTTTACACTTCTTCTAGGATGGATCTGTTTATTCTTTTGACAGTCCATGGTATATTCAATATTCCTCTCTAGCATCATAAAATGGCTTCAGTTCTTCTGTTCTCTCCCTTATTCACCGCCCAGCTTTCAAAAACATATGATGTGACTGAAAATATCATGGTATAAGTTAGGCACCACTTCATTTTCAATGAAAATCCTTACTTTTCAACACTTTAAAGAGGTCTTTTGCAACAGCTTTCTCCAATGTAATGTGTCTTTTGATTTCTTTACTCCTGTTTTTTGTGAGTGTTGACTGTCGAACCAATTAAACAAACTCTTGGGTTACCTCAATCATTTCTCCATTTATCATGAAGTTGCTTACTGATCTAGTTATAAAGATTTTTGTTTTCTTGATGTTGAGGTGCAATCCATACTGGAGGCTCCACTCTTTGGTCTTCATTAGTAAAACTTTAAGTCTCTTTCAGTTTCAGCAAGCAAAATTGTGTCATCTGCACAGTGCAGGTTATTAATGAGTCTTCCTCCTATCCTGATGCCACATTGTTTTTCATAAAGTACAGCTTCACAGACTTGCCTGTCAATTTGTTTTGCTGTGGGGGCTTGTGTATTGCTGTGATGCTAAAAATGATTCCACTGGTATTTCAGATACCAGCAGGAACACCCATGGTGGATAAATTTCAGCTGATCTTTCAGACTAAGACAGAGTAGGAAGAAGAACATGAAAGTCCACTCCTGAAACAACTAGCCACTGAAAATCCTATGAAGAGCAGAGAAACACTATCACATATGTTGCTGGGAAATGAGCCCCCTAGGTTGGGAGACACTCAAAAGACAACTGGGGAAGGGTTGTTGCCTCAAACTAGAGTTGATCTTAATATTGGAAATGGAGTAAAGCCCCTGGGACCTCCATCTGCTGATGTCTCATGACTCAAAAAGAGAAGAAACAACTGTAAACATACATTAATAATTGGAATGTGGAATGTACATAGTATGAATGTAGGAAAGTTAGAAATCATAAAAAGCGAAGGCTTCAGTGAGCTAAAATGGACTAATATTGGGCACTTTGAATCAGATAATCATATGATGTACTATGCTGGGAATGACAACTTAAAAAGAAATAAGGTTGCTTCATCATCTCAGGAGATGTTGTTATCATTGTTGTTAGATTCCCTCAGATTGGGTCTGACAAATAGCCATCCTCATAGAGTTTTCAAAGGATGATTTGTTTCTGGGTTGTTTCAGGAGTGGATTGCCTCATCCTTTTCATATTTTTCCAGTGCTGGGGATTGAACCCAGGTGCTCAGACTGTGGAGCAACACTCTACCATATAAGCTAAACCTCAGCCCATCTGAGAAGATAGAAATTATACATAGGAAAATGTTCTTATAAATAAAATTTTCTGCTCTATTTAGAGAGAAGATGGTTTTGTAAATGAAAATAATAACAAAGATATCTCATATTTCTTTTTATTTACGTATACATTGAACAATTTTTTCAATGAGGTATTTATAGAATGATACACCAGTTTCTCCATAAAGATTCTTAAACAAGCCAGATGTGGAGGCTCATGCTTGTAATCCCAGTGATTTGGGATGCAGAGGCAGGAGGATCACAAGTTTGAGGCTAGAGGCAGCATTCATAACTTAACAAGGCTGTCTCAAAATGAAAAGTCAAACATGGACAGGAGGTACAACCCAGTGGTAGAGCACTTACAAAGTATGTGTGAGACCCTGGGTTCAATCCTCTGTACAAAATAATAATAATAATAATAATAATAATAATAATAATAATAATAATTAATAATAATAACAGCAGCAATGAAAATTCTTCAACTATAAACTTCGTAGCCCTGTGGCATTTGATCACATCAGATCTTGGAAGGTAAGCAGGGTTGTGCATGGTTAGTACTTGGATGGGAGACTGCCTGGGAACACCAGGAGCTGTAGGCTTGAGAGAAGGACCCAGCAACCCACTCCCAAAAATCAATTTGCCATTGAAAACCCTATGAACAGCAGGGAAGCACTGACAATAGTGTTTCACCTGTTGTACTCAGGGTTGCTATGAGTAGAAGACCGACTCAAGGGCACCTAACAATAGCAACAATAAACTTCAAAGAGAACAAAAGCATTATTTTATGTCTGAAGAAATTAGTATGGTGGTTAGAGGTTAAAGAAAGAATATAGATGTGAAGATGTTTGCTGATGTGCCTTGCCATACATGCAGCAACTAGAAAAAATGGAGCAGGAATGCTTAAGTAGCATCACCCAAGCAGTAGCATTCCACAACCTGGAATCTTGTCAATGTGACTGCTTAAGTCTGCTGTAGTTCGACTGATTGAAACACTTCAACACCAGGGTGGGAAATTTCTGGTTTACCAAACTTTTCAGAAAATTATGATCCACTCTAAAATATTGAGAATCACTGCATAAAAGGACATATTTCAAAATGTGCTCTGTGATACCCTGAGGTATCAAATAGTATTCTGGAAAAAAACACATTATTCTTGGATATGAAAAGCCTGCAGCTGTACCACTGTGGCATCAAATGCTGTCAGATCTCTAAGCGGAGCTCTACCTGGTTAGTACTTGGCTGTGAGACCGCTTGGGAACACCACGTAGGCTGTAGGCTTGGGGATGGACCTGACAACCCACTCACACACACAAAAAAAAACAATGGTTTTCAGCCATTGAAAACCCTCTGAATAGCAGAGAAGCACTGACAATAGTGTTTTGCCTGTTGTGTGTAGGATCGCTATGCATCAGACATTGACTCATAGGCACCTAACAACAACAGGATTTGAAAAATTTAGGTGAAAGAAAATTAAACTTGATTCACTAGTATATTCTCAGACTTTAATATAATAAATGTGCATTAGCACTCCTTTGGTTTTCCAAACATTAGTATCAGTATCATATGGAAATTTTTTAGAAATACAGTATATCAGATCCTATCCTGAATTTACTGAAATTAAAGATGAATTTTTATGCACATAAAGTTTGAGAGGCACTTTGTAAATGTATGTATTCAGAGACATGGCTGAGTGTGGCTATTATATACAATCTGTTCCAGAATGCATTAGAGCCAATAATGAGAAAACTTGATCTGGACACAGGTGTGTAATATGGTTATACATCATGCATGTTTAAGATGGCTGGACTATAAAAGACAAAGATACACATTCCTTCATAAAATATTCTTTTTCACCATAAGTAGAGGGAACAGAAAGCTGGGGTTAAAGGTAGAGGATGTCTCAGAAACAAATAGAGCACTTATTTTCGATTAAAAATCTCAACCTAAGAAAACTGAGAGGTATGCAAAGATTATTTTTTCTTAGTTGATTTTAAAATGCATTTTAACCTCTATCTTTTAGTGAACTGGTTCTAAATGTCAAAATTTTCTAATAGTTCACACTAAATGCTTGATTCTAGAGAGGGGTTTAATAGCATAGGAATTAACAAAAAATAAGAATGACATTCTTAGGACAACATGCTCACATTTAGTGTTTCTTCTCTCTAACTATATAACACTTTCCTCAAATTTCTCTCATGAGAGTCTGAAATTATCAGTAATTAAAAATTATCCGTACACAAGAAGGGTGCAAAAAATAGGTATTGTGAGAAAATCAGAGACAAGACCTAATATGTTAAAATGATTTTTATTACTAATACATACTTGTTATATAAAAACTGAAAGTGGAGAGATAAAAGAAGGAGATTAATCATACTTTTATAGAAAGTTGATATGAGATTAGAATAAAAGCAATTGTGTTTGGAAATTTTGCCTACTTGAGTAAGTATAGTAGGCATTATTTCTCTATAGTAAAAGTGACTCACAACTATGAATGCAAATGAGATGCAATGTTATTAAGCTATTAATTTAAAAACATAATTTTATGAAAAACAGAATGACCTAGAAAGTGATCATTCTTGCTATTATTAGAATATAATATTATTGCTATCTAATATAGTAACATTACAGATATACAAAAATATTTTCAGGTGAAACGAGCATGTTATAATAAGTACACTTAATTTCTTTCAAAGAAAATGATGCTTTCTTTTTACCATTTTGCAAAATTAAATGCTTTAATTTTTGCAAAGTAACTATATATTTATCTAAATTAGATAACTAATCAGAGAAAAAATAACTGGTGGGAATTTGTAATATGTGGGTCCACATAATAAATACAAGGGAAATTTTACTTTGTAATATAGAACAAATTTTGACCATGCTTCAATTTATTAAACATAGAAGAGCTACTTAAAATCTACCCTTTTTACCATTATAAAATAATATTTATTGACTATTTGCCTTATGATGAGCTATAGGAGGAGAGGACTCTGGTTTGGGAAGCTGATGATTATTTGGAGAAAACATGTTTGGTATATGCATACTTTCTATCCTCACCTTTGGCTTGTGAAGCCTTCTTAAATTTCCAAAGAGAAACTATTCTTTAAGTCTCACTTCTAAAAATGTCACATCCACAGACCTTCAGCTACTTCAGAGCCAAAAAAATCAAAGAAACAAAACAAAACAAAGAAACCCAAACCAAACAAACAAAAAAATGACCAACTTTAGAAAAGTTGTTTTTTTTTTTCAGTTTATTACAAATGTGATTTCCTGAGTTACTTTTTAAAATGACTTTGTGAAGTTTAAAATGATCACACAAAGATTTCATGTGACCATCTACACTTGGTTTTTGACTCCATGTGTAACTTTTGACCTCCAGGTGAGAATGTCTGTTTACAAGGAGGCTCTTGTATTTGTTGAGTGCATGAAGTGCTAGCAGAGTAAATAGCAGAAAAGCAAAACAGAAAGACCTTCTCCTTCATGCAACCCAGTTGTGTTAGAAAGATCTTTGACTAAGTGTCATGCATGAGTATAAATATTAATACAAATATTAGTTAAAGGATAGTGTTATTACATGCTAGTTTTATGTACTTGTAATTATTAAACTTTAGGTCATTTAGTACTACAGTTTCTTTGGTGTCTGTGGACTCCAAGTCAGTGGCTATAACTTGAGAAGCATCTGTACTATTTTGAATATTTCAAAAACCTGATCATTTGCACATACTAAGTAGCTTATGGGCTGGGGTTTAGCTGAGTTGGTAGAGTGCCACTCTGTGGCCCAAGGTTAGATACCCAGCATCCTCAAAATGGGAGAAGGATGTGAAAATCCATTTCTGAAGCAATCCTGAAACAATCAGCCATTGAAAACCCTATGAATAGCAAGTACGGACATGGTGCTGGGAATGGCACAGTGTCTGGAAGTGTTTCTTTCTATTGTGCATAGGATCATTATGAGTTGGATTCAACTCAACAGAACCGAACAAGTAGTGTATGGTGGTTTTAAGAAAGGAAGTATTTATGACACTAATTAATTTTCACCTAATATGTATATTGTAAAGTGTATATACACATATATTACAAATAGAATTTAAATATAGAGATATTAAAAGATAGGTTTAAAAATTGGTAATTTCTTCTCAAGTGTTAGATAAATTGTCTTCATCAAATATCTAGTTGGTAACAGTAAAGATTAAGTTTTGACTTTACTTCATAATCTAGTATTCACTGTCCTGGAACAAGAAAAATAGAAATTTTACTGTATCTAAGTAGAAAAGTATAGCAATCCTGTCTTTCAAATTTATTAAAGTAACAAAGGTGGAGCTCATGAATTTATATTCCCTAAATAGTAACTAGGTTATACAGAAAAATGAAGCAATTATCTTTAATTGCTTTTGAGAAAAAAGATTTAGGATGAAAGTATAGGTTGCAGGCTCAAGGCAAGCTATTCACTCAAAAAAAATAAAAATTAAAAAACAAAAAGAAAACTATTAATATGTCTTTATTTTACAACAATTTTAGATTTATAGAAAAATGTGAAGATAGGCTCATCTTATTAATATCTTGTATTAGGATGGCATATTTATTACACTTAAATTATATTGTTTAATATTAATTAAATTTCCATTCTTTATTCAAATTCTCTCAGTTTATATATCACACCCTTTTTCTGTTTCTGAAAGCCATTTTGAATGTAATTATATCTCCTTTAGGGTCCGGTGAGTCTATCAGTTTCTCAGATTTTTCTGTCGACGTCTGACAGATTTGAGGAGTACTAATCAGGGACTGGGCTGGGATTTAGCTCAGTTGGTAGAGTGCTGTGCTGCAGTCTCTGAGGTCCCGAGTTCAATTCCCAGCACAGAAATGGGAGAAGGGCCTGGCAATCCACTCCCAAGGCAATCCCGAAACAGTCTGCCATTGAAAAACCCTATAAGGGTTGCTATGAGTCAGATACCGACTTGCACCTAACAACAACAACAACAACAACAATCAGGGATTTTGTAGATGACATCATATCAAGACCAAACAGCATCACCAAGACTTACCACTCTAAATGGTAACTTTGATTACCTAGCTGTGACAAATTTTATCAGTTTTCCCCACTTCTGAGTTATTCTTTCCACCATTTTTAATGCCATATTCTTTGAGAGGGTGTTACTATGCATACTGCACACTTAAGAAATAAAAAGCTAGGAGGGGGCAAGATGGCGGACTGATAACACATGCCTTCTGTCCCAGAGTATTGGGAAGCCTCGATTAGGGGTTTGGATCTAACATTGAACAGATAGAAACAGTGATAGTTTAAATTGGGAGATAGAGGATGAAACTGGATGAACATTAAAATCGAGGAGTTGGCTTTGGAGGAGCTACACAGAGGTCAGTAGCATGACCGCCATTCCACCATTTTGCCATCACACAGATGGTGGATAGAATCCTGGAGACTCAGAGGGAACTTTGCACACACACACATGGGGGCTGAACCCACCATGGAGTGCAACCTTGACATCACACTGTCACCCTGCCCACGGGACACAGTCTACAAGTTTTGGGTGAGTCAGTTTGATGTGGCACATGAAATTGCCATCTGTAGTGGCACACATCCCACAGCCTGAGATGCTGGGCTGTTGTAGGTCCCTCACACATGAAAATAGGGATCAGATCCATGAGAATAAATATGCGAGGGTACTGGGAAACTGGTGCCAGAGCTAAGACACGGCTCCCTCCCTCCTGTTGTAGCGGGACAATGGTGCAGACGCAATCTCCACAGACATACGGGCACACATATACCCAGATCCCAGACACACCAGAGTGATCCTAAGTCATCCCACTGCACTGTGGAGGATACTGGCATCTGTGGAGGCCACTGAGCCCCACGCAGACAGAGAGCTCCTTTTAGGCAGAGCCTAGCAGCAATATTAGACACAACAAGAGCAGTTTCTAGCACAATTGCCCCGCATGGACAGACCTGCTACAGATTCTCACTGGGGCGGTTGGATATCATCCTGCCCACAAGAGGATATGGTCCCCCCAAGTGGGCAAAAAGCCCTGCAATAAAATAACCCATGATAGCAGCCATATTCCCTCCATGCTGTAGGCATTGGGGCGGAAATCTCTGATTTGTGGGATTGGCGCCCTAACTATGTGGGATAGGGAGAACTCCAGGGAGGACTCCACAGGTTCCACTGCCTCTCGAACAATACAATAGACACAGAAAATTTGTGGGACAGCCTCTTTGGGCACTCGGTGTCCCACTTAAACCCAGGACATTGTGGGGCAGACTGCCATTATCTACCCAATCAGCAACACTAACACAGACTGCTCCTGTGGATTGTGTGAAAACACTGCCACCCTGAGTTCTGTAGGGAGCACTGCTTCCTGCAGTATCAACTTCACTCGGTGGAACTGGGTGTGAACAGTTCAGATTCCACCTGCAAGAACATACAAGGGCTTTTTTTTTTTTTTTTTTTTTTTCTGTACAGGGGTTTGAACCCAGGGTCTTGTCCTGCTTGCTTTGTAGGTGCTGGACTGCTGTGCTGCACCCCCAGCCCATATTTTTTACTTTTTGAGACAGGGTTTCTCTGGGTTGCACAGACTGCCTCTGATCTTGGGCTTGCAATCCTCCTGCCTCTGCCCCCCAAGCCACTGGGATTGCAGACATGCACCCCTGCACCTGACTACAAGTGTTTTTATGCGTGTGGGAGTGTGTATGGGTGAGTTTGCTTTTTTTGTTTTGTTTTGTTTTATTTTTGTATGGGGATCTGAACCCAGGGTCTTGTGCTTGCTTGCTTTGTAGGTGTTGAACCGCCACGCTGCACCCCCAGCCCATTTTTTTTTTTTTTTTTACTTTTTGAGACAGGGTCTTGCTCGGTTGCACAGACTGCCTCTGGTCTTGGGCTTACAATCCTCCTGCCTCTGACTCCCAAGCCATTAGCATTGCAGGCATGCACCACCACACCTGACTACAAGTGTTTTTATATGTGTGTGAGAGCGTGTATGCATGCGGGGTATTTTTGTTTTTGTTTTTCCTATTTCTTTCCTTTCCCCTTCCACTCTCTTCCCTTTTTCTATTCTCCTTCTCTTTTTGTTAAGCTATATATTAGTCTTTGTTTTAATTATTTTACCCTTAAGTCTTAAACTTAATTTTAATTTTGAGAGTAATTTTAATTAGCCTGTGTCCTCTACTTCCTCTTCACCCCCTTCTGTCACCAGATTCCCCCCTTTCTCACCCCACAGAAGAGAAACAAAATCTATTACCTCCCTAGGTCCTAGCCCATTTGGAGTTGGGTTGGAGGACTAAAGAGAGAACCACACAGACCAAAAAGGTGAGAATATACCCAGTTTATAAGCTCTAATAAGGACCAGAGATTTGGCATCACACAATCTCAAAGGAACAACAGAGGGAAAAGTTCTGCACACTTAGGAGAAACAAATTCTACTTTCCAGACCATATTATGGGCAAACAAAGTAAACCTTCAAAAAACACAAAGGGGCAGGATGGATCTGAAGGCCCCACAGACCAAAGCCTCCCAACAAATAACTCCAAGGACTCTCAATTCTTAGAGATCTCTGATTCAGAATTCAGAGTCATGGTTATAAACATGCTAAGAGAAATTAAAGTGAATACTACAAGCACCCTGAAAATCCTTGAAAGGAATGTATCTCACTTGGAATCTGTTCTGTTATCCCAGTTAGAAATGATAAGGAAGAACCAAGCCACTCTCCTTAAAACTCAACCCAAATTTACTGGCTTGAACTTGGCTAAAGAATCCTTTTCATTGAGACCGGATGAATCTGAGCTGAGGATTTCTGATTCCAAGGATGCCATAAATGAACTTAAACACAAAGAGTCAGAAATGGAATCAATGATAAAGGTTTTAAAAAAAGATTTCAAGGAGATCTGATAGAATGAAAAAATCAAATTTAAGAATTCAGGGCATCCCTTAAGGGAAAGAAACCTTCAAAACCTAGTAAATGATATCCTTAAAGAAAACTTCCCCAAAATAGCACAGGAAACGGATATATAAACCACTGAGACATTCAGGACTCCTTTGAAGGCTGACTTAAGTAGAACATACTTGATACATGTCATTGCTTGCATGCTGTCATTAGAGACTAGGGAAGATATCCTGCAAGCAGCAAGACAGAAACCCTTTATTACTTATAAAGCAAAACCTATTAAAATTACTGCAGACTTCTCCATATCAACATTGAAACCTAGAAAGGAATGACACAGGTGATTCAAATACAAAAAAATAAAATCTCCAGCCTAGATTAACTTATCCAGCAAAATTATCTTTTAAAATAAAAGAGTAGTATAAGACATTTAATGACATTGAAGCTTTTAAATGATATGCAACCACCAAACCAGCACTGGAGAGGATTGTAAATCAATTACCACATCCAGGAGAGAGAAGACAACGCTATAAAGGAAATCAAAGAAATGACTAGTTGAAATGAGTGCAACCCAAGAAAAGACCAAAGCAAACATGATTCATAAACCAGTAACAGGTAATGGTTGGGTATATAACAATAAATGCTACTCAATAATCACTATTAATGTAAATGGTCTTAACTCACCAATTAAGAGACAGAGACTGGCTAATTGGATGAAAAAACACAAACCATCAATATGTAGTATTCAAGAAACTCATCTAACTCACAAAGACTGGAATAAACTGACAGTTAAGGGCTGGAAAAATGTATACCTAGCAGGGGGGGGAACAAAACAAAGCAGGTGTTGCAATTCTAATTTCAGATAGACTAAACTTCATTCCAAAACTAATTAGAAGAGACAAACGAGGAGGAGGATATTACATTTTAATACTGGGAACAATCAATCAAGAATCAATAATGTTCCTTAATATTTCTGCCCCAAACATAGGGGCACCTAGCTTTGTAAGAAAAACCTTATGGAGTATAAAGAACTTTATTGGACCAAAATCAATAATAATGGGAGACTTCAATACCCCATTTTTATCAAGAGAAAGGTCATCAAAATGAAAAATCAACAGAGAAATGTCAAACCTAATCTGCACCCTAAGCCAGTTGGATCTCACAGACATATACAGAATATTTCATCCATGTGATGAGGAATACACATTCTTTTCAGCTCACATGGAATGTTTTCTAAGACAGATCATATGCTCATCCATAAGAACTCCCTCAACAAATATAAAAAAGTAGAAATTAACCCCCGTTCTTTATCAGATCATAATGGGATAAAATTGGAACTCAAGATCAACAATAATTCCAGAAACTTTACAAACTCATGGAGACTTAATAATACACTGCTGAATGACCAATTAGTCGTTGATGAAATCAAATTGGAATTTAAAAAATTCCTACAGTCAAATGATGATGAAAACACATCCTACCAAAACATATGGGATACAGCAAAGGCCTTTTTAAGAGGGAAGTTTATAGCATTAACTGCCTTCATCAATAACATAGAGAAGAGCCAAATAAATGACCTAATGATGCATCTTAAGATACTAGAAATCCAACAAAAAATTAATCCTAAAGGGAACACCCGAAAAGAAATTACAAAAATAAAGGGAGAAATATCTCAATTAGAATCCAAAGAGATAATTCAAAAAATTAATAAGATTAAGAGCTGGTTCTTTGAAAAGATTAATAAAATAGACACCCCTCTGGCTAACCTCATCTAAAAGAAAAAGGAAAAATCCAACATTGTGCAGATTATGAAGGACAACGGGTCCATAACCACTGACTTCAACAAAATACAGAAAATTGTCAGGGATTGCTATGAGAGACTGTATTCCCAAAAATATGAAAATGCAGAAGAAATGGAAAATTTATTAACATGTATGACCTACCAAAGCTAACCCCAGAAGACATAACTGACTTAAACAAACCCATTACATATACAGAAATAGAAAATGTAATTAAAAGTCTCCCAATGAAGAAGATCCCAGGTCCTGATGGATTCACAGCAGAATTTTACCAAACTTTTAAAGAAGGTATAATACCTGTCTTCCTCAAATTATTCCAAAAAATAAAAGAGGAGGGAACACTCCCAAATTCATTCTATGAAGCTACCATCACCCTGATACCTAAACCAGGAAAAGATTCATCTAAGATAGAGAATTATAGACCCATCTCCCTTATGACTGTAGATGCAAAACTATTTAATAAAATTCTGGGAAACAGAATCCAGCAGCATATAAAAAGATTATCCACCATGACCAAGTGGGATTTATACCACAGATACAAGGCTGGTTTAACATATGGAAATCAATTAATGTAATCCAGCATACCAAGAAACGGTCAAAGAAAAACCACATGATCATCTCAATTGATTCTGAAAAGGCCTTCAACAAACTGCAACACCTTTTCATGATAAAAACACTGGAGAAGATAGGTATAACAGGCAAATACCTTAATTTCATAAAAGCCATTTATGACAAACCAACAGCCAACATTATATTAAATGGAGAAAAACTGAAATGATTTCCTCTTAGTTCCAAAACAAGGTAAATATGTCTTCTCTCTCGTATTCTATTCAACATAGTAATTGAAGTCCTTGCCAGGGCAATTAGACAAAAGAAAGAAACCAAAGGAATACAGATTGGCAAGGAAGAGGTCAATTTATCCTTCTTTGCAGATGATATGATTTTATACCTGAAAGACCCCAAAACCTCAACCAGAAAACTTGTGGATCTAATTAACTATTTTAGCAAAGTTGCAGGCTACAAAATTAACACACAAAAATCAATAGCTTTTCTTTACACCAATTCCAAACAGGAAGAGAAGGAAATTTCAGGAAAAGTACCATTCATGATAGCCCACCAGAAAATTAGATACCTTGGAACCAATCTAACCAAAGACCCTTCAGATCTCTACAAGCAAAATTTCAAAACATTAAAGAAAGAAATAACAGAGGACACTGAAAAATGGAAAGACCTCCCCTGTTCCTGAATAGGGAGAATTAATATAGTAAAAATGGCTATCCTACCAAAGGCCATCTATTAATTTAATGCAATACCCATTAAAATTCCACTGACTGACTTTACAGAAATAGAAAAAATGATCCAAAAATTCATATGGAATCACAAAAGACCACCTATAGCCACAACACTTTTAAGCTGCAAATCTAATGCAGGGGGAATCACAATCCTTGACTTAAAGCTATACTACAGGGCAGTGGTTGCAAAAACAGCTTGGTACTGGCACAAAAATGGCCCCGAAAACATCTCGAACAGAATTGAAGATCCAGAAATACCTCAACACACCTATAGCCACCTGATTTTCGACAAAGGAGCAAAGCAAGTAAACTGGAAAAAGGACAGCCTTTCCAACAAATGTTGCTGGGAAACATGGTCATCTGCATGCAGAAAAATGAAAGCTGACCCGCATCTCTCAATATACATGAGAGTTAACTCAAAATGGATAAAAGATCTCAACATAAAACCAGAAACGTTAAACTTATAGAAGGCAAGATAGGCAGTACACTTCATAATATAGGCATAGGAAAGTATTTCCTTAATAGAACTCCAATTGTTCAAGAAATTACAACAAGAATAGGTAAATGGGATTATATGAAATTTAAAAAGCTTCTGCACAGCAAAAGAAACAAATAACAAAGTCAAGGAAACCCCCACGGAATGGGAAAAAAATTTCACATTGTATACATCAGATAAAGTTCTAATTACTAGAATTTATGAAGAACTCAAGAAAAAAACTCCCAAAAAAAACAAATAACCCAATACACAAATGGGCAAAGGAACTGAGTAGACAGTTCTCAAATGCTGAGGTCCGTAAAGCCATGAAACACATGAAAAAATGCTCAGTGTTCCTAGCCATTAGGAAAATGCAAATTAAAACAACTCTGAGATTTCACCTTACACCAGTAAGAATGGCCAAGATCAATAAAACAAATAACAACAAATGCTGGTGAGATTGCGGTGAAAAAGGAACACTCTTACATTGTTGGTGGAGCTGTAAATTGGTCCAACCATTGTGGAAATCAATATGGAGGTATCTTAAAAAATTGAAAATAGATCTACCCTATAACTCAGCTATAACACTACTGGGAATTTATCCAAAGGGAGATGGGTCATCATACCACAGAGACACCTGCACCTGCACTTTTCATAATAGCAAAGATATGGAATCAACCAAAGTGCCCTTCAACAGAAGAATGGATAAAAAAAAAAAACCTATGGTATATATGCACAATGGAATACTACTCAGCAATCAAGAAAAATGAAATAAGGTCATTCACAGCAAAATGGATGGAATTAGAGAAAATTATTCTAATTGAACGAACACAAGCTCAGAAAGAGAAACACCACATGTTCTCACTCATATGTGGGAGCTAAATCAAAATTATAAGAAGGAAAAATCCTATTCAAAGTGGGATCAAATTAAATGAAAAGAAAAGCTAAGAATGGTGTCAATATAAATGGTCTAGAAAATACATGCAATTGTTCTGACAAGATAAAAACAAAGTTCACCACAGGAAAAGTTTCTACCTTAAACAGAACTGGAACCCAAGGATGTATAGAAGAATATTACCAAGTAAATGATTGAGAAGACTTAAATGGGGAGGGAGGGAAGGATACAAGAGGGTAAGGGGGAACCTATATGAATAATGTACATCAAAATGCATATATGGAAATGTCACAATGAAAAGTATGTCTGAATGAATCACATTAAAGTGTACATTAAAAATTGTCAATAAAAAAAGAAATAAATAAAAAGCTATACTTCTTGGCAAGAGGTGTATGTACCTAAATCATTTGGAAAATTCTTGTAAAGACAATTCTCTCTTCCCATATTTTATTTACATCCTTATTCATAGGTACTTTCTTTTTTCATAGAACTATAATCCATTATAATTTTTTTTTATTCTGTTGCTCAAATTTGTTTCAGCTTTGGCCATTATAAGCACGTTTAGTGGGCTTCTCAGTCCTATCATTGGATATTTTTTCCCTTTTGGTGGTAGTGGAGGTTGAACCCTGGGCCTCAAGCTTGCACACTCTATTATACTGCAGAGCTTCACCCCAAGTCCCCCTTTTTTAACTTTTTGAGACAGAGTCTCCCTAAATTATGCAGACTGCCTCTGGTGTCAGATTTGCAATTCTCCTGCCTCTGCCTCTGGAGTCTCTGGGATTACAGGTATGCACCACCACTGCTGGCCCATCGTTGTGTATTTTTGTTTGAATAGTTTTCATAGTAGGCACTAGGATGCCTTCCACACTCAGGATCATCTTGCACATGACCTGTTCCCATCCCAGAAGCAATCATTTCATTGAAGAACTCTTGTTTCTTTTATTACAGAATGGTATTAGAAATCAAATTCTAGGTATACTGTTTGTCCTTTGCTACTAAATTCCTCTTGCTTCTTGGCTCACTCACTTTAGAGAGTGAAGGACTTCACCAATGTGCTCTAATCCGTGGATGTAAACCTAACTGTAAGTATTTATATATGTGACCAATTATGCCTGTGAGTGTTAACATGGGCTCTAACAGTTTTTCCTGGATCATTCTAGTCTCTTATTCTTGTTTATATGTATTACCCACTTAACCATACACTTATTTAAGTTTCAATCCATATATGTGTGTGTGTGCGTGTGTGTGTTATGTATTGAACTGTATCTCCCAAAACATCAAATGTTGAGTCCTATTCCTCAGTCCCTCAGAATGTGACCTTATTTGGAAATTGAATCATTATAGATATAATTAGTTAAGATGAGGTAGGATAGGACCCTATTTCAGTACGATTGGTAATCTTGTGAATAGGAAAATGAACACAAATGAGTCCATAGGGAGAATACTATATTAAGACTGAAGTGAGTAATATTCCGTTGTGTATATGTACCATAACATTTTATCCATTTTTCTGTTGACGGGCACATTGGTTGGTTCCATATTCTTGCTATTGCGAAGAGTATTGCATTCAATACACAGATATAGGTGTCTCTGTGGTATGATGACTGATCTCCCTTTGGGTATATTCCCAGTAGTGGTATAGCTGGATCGTAAGAAAATTCTATTTTTAGTTTTGTGTGGTATCTCCATATTGATTTCCAAAGTTTTGGCACCAACAGTGTAAGAGGATTCATTTTCCTCCACATCCTTGCCAGCATTTGTTATTATTTATTTTGTTGATCTTGGCCATTCTTACTGGATTTAGGTGGAATAGATTTGTTTTTTGATTTGAATTTCCCTAATGGCTAGGAATAGGGAGGATTTTTTCATGTGCTTAGCCTTGCACACTGCTTCATTTGAGAACTGTCTGTTAATTTTGTTTGCTGACTTGTAAATTGGGTTGTTTGTTGTCTTGGGATTTGTGTTCTTGGGTTCTTTGTAAATTTTGGAAATTAGTCCTCTGTTGGATGTGCTGGATGCAATGATTTTCTCCCATTCAGTGGGCTCTTCCTTAATGTTGTTGATTGTTTCTTTTGCCATACAGAAGCTTTTCATGTAATCCTCTTTGTCAATTCTTGGTGTGATTTCCCGAGCAATTGGAGACTTGTTAAGGAAATACTTTCCTATGCCTACGTGTTGGAGTACATTACCCATCTTTTCTTCCAGTAGTTTTAAGGTTTTTGGTTTTATGTTTGAAGTTTTTTTATCCATTTTGAGTTGACTGTCATGCAAATTGAGAGGAATGGGTCTGCTTTCATTTTTCTGCACGATGATATCTAAGTTTCCTAGGTTCATTTATTGAAGGTGATATCTTTTCTCCATCTTGCACACATAGCCCCTTCGTCAAAGATCATATGGCTGTAGTTGCATGAGTGTATCTCTGGATCTTCAGTTCTATTCTATTGGTCTTCAGGCCTACTTGTGTGCCAGTAACAAGCTATTTTGCTACTATGGCCCTATAGTATAGTTAAAGTCAGGAATTGTGATCCTACCTGCACTGGTTTTGCAGCTTAAAATTGTTTGGCTATACATGGTCTTTTGTGTTTCCACATGAAGTTTTGGATTATTTTTCCTATTTCTGCCAAGTTTGTCATTACAATTTTAATGAGGAAGTCATTTAATCTGTAAATTGCTTTTGGTAGTATAGCTATTTTTACAATATTAATTTTACCAATCCATGAGTGGGGGAAGTCCTTCCACCTTCTAGTATCCTCTGAAATTTCTTTCTTTAATGTTTTGAAGTTTTCTTTGTGGAGATCTTTAAGATCTTTGGTTAGATTGATCCCTAAGTATATAAATTTTTGGTGGACTATGATGAAAGGGATTGTTGCCTTAATTTCCTTCTCTTCCTGCTCACATTTGGTGTAAAGGAAGGTTACCAATTTTTGCATCTTTATTTTGTATCCTGCTACTTTGCTGAAGGAGTTCATTATGTCTAAGAGTTTTCTAGAGGAGTTTTTGAGTCCTTTAGGTAAAATATCATGTCATCTGCAAATAAGGATAATTTAACCTTTTCTTTGCCTATTTGTATCCCTTTGATTTCTTTTTCTAGTCTAATTGCCTTGGCTAAGACTTTAATCACAATGTTAAATAAGATAGAAGAGAGTGGACATCCTTGTTTTGCTCCAGATCTTAAAGAAAATGGTTTCAATTTTTCTCCATTTAATATGATATTGGCTGTAGGTCTGTCATGAATGGCCTTTATGATGTTGAGGTATTTCCCTATTATGCCTATCTTCCCCAGAGTTTTTATTATGAAAAAGTGTTGCACTTTGTCAAAAACTTTCTCAACATCAATTAAAATGATCATATGATTACTGTTTGCAAGTCTCTTGATACACTGAATTACATTGATGTTTGTATGTTGAACCAGACTTGCATCTATGGAATGAAGCCCACTTGCTATATTACCCTGCAAAAAAGAAAAAAAAAGAAGAAATAATGTCATTTGCAGCAAAGTGAATGGAACTGGAGGATATCATCTTAAGTGAACAAACACAAGCTCAAAAAGAGAAATACCATATATTCTCACTCATATATGGGAGCTGAATGTTATTTAAAACAAGAAAAAATCCTATAGATAAATACATAAAAATGTACAGTTAAACTTAGTGAAGAGGAGATAATATAAAGTATAGAAAGAAGGAGGGAAACAAAGATTCCAGAAGGTGAGATGGGGAGGAGAAACAATGTAGAGGGATATAGGAGGAGAGGATAATCTCTATGTAAACAATGCAACTTCGTGAGTGCATGGGAAAAATAGCGGAACTTGGCTCAACTATGCATATGTGTTTTATCACATATTAGTTAAAAGTTTCCATAAGCCAAATAAGTTGATAAAAGTATAGCCAAAATGATGTGATATCTGTGTAGTGGAGAAAGCAAGAGCTGTATTAATCTGTACCCTACCAACATTCACCAATAAAGGCGGAAAACTTTTAAAAATTAACATAATGAAATAAATTGAGAAAATACAGTCTTCCTACCTGACAGGTAAGTACCCAAAGACTCAATGAGGATTTTGAGTTATATCCAGTTTAAAGTAGGTTTCACCAGAAGTTCAAAACTACAGAACAATAAATGTCTTTAGGTATTATTCTTCTTCCATATTGAACTGCATTTGTTTTTAAAGCTAATAGTCAAGAAGTGTGGCACACACTTAAAATCCATGAACTTGGGAGGATGAGGCAGAAAGACCACAGGTTCAAGGCCAGCCTTGGCTACATGGTGAGACCTTGTCTTATAAAAATAAAAATAATAAGAATGAAAAAAAGAGATTGAAGTCAATATCTACAAGCCAATGACCCACCTGAGTTTGTTCTATAGCACTATATAAATAGGAGAAGGATCTAGCAGCCCACCTCTGATACAATCCAAAACAATCTTCCACTGAAACCTTATGCATAGCAGAGATATATGGCCCAGTGTGGTGGAATGTTTCATTCTGTCGTAAATATGGTCGCTATGAATCAGACCCAACTCAGTGGCATCTAAAACTGGAAGAGAAGCCTGAAGCTATACCTTCAGAGTAGACACATCCTTACTTATACCTTGGATTTCAGACTTTTCATTTCCAGAGCCATGACATAATACATTTCTATAAGTCAAGCTAACAAATTATTGTCATTTATGACGGCATCCTCCCAAAATTAATATAAGCAATATCAGAATTGTTTACCTGTACTCTAGGGGAGAATAAGATTACCAATTATTATGTAGTGACATTCGACAGAACCCACTCATTTCTGAAGTTACCACGTCATCAACTTCTTCCCTACTCCTTTCATTGAGATGGTTTGATATGATTGTAATGAACCTAGATTGTTTAGTCATGTGCTATATTCTATTCTGGGATGACTCAATTTTTCAAATGATTTTTTAAATTGCAAATATATTCAGGCTTTATGTTGTAGAATTTGAAATGATTTTGAAAAAATGCATAGTGCCATTTAGTGAATTTATGGTATCATACAAAGTACTTTCACTATCTAAAAATTCTCCTGAATTTCACTTGTTCAGAGTGTCCTTCTCACCCTTCTGCCAGCTGACCTACGAGCAACTATGTACTAATCTGTTTACTATCTCTTTGGTTAGATTGATCCCTAAGTATATAAATTTTTGGTGGGGTATGACGAAAGGGATTGTTGCCTTAATTTCCTTCTCTTCCTGCTCACATTTGCCTTATCCTGAATGAAGCATAATTGAAAATCATACATTGAGTGTTCTGTTCCTATTGGCTTGTTTCACTAACCAATATGCATTTAAATTTTTTCCATGTCTCTTATTTATTACTGAATAATACTGCATCAGATGAATGGGTGACAGTTTATTAATCCAATCACTGTAGGTCATTTTAATTGCTTACAGTTTCTGACAATTTTTTATAAATCTAATATAAATCTATGTGCACATTTTTGTGTGGATATAAGTTTTCAAGTACGCTGATTAAACATCTAGCAGTGCAATTGTTATATCATACACTGAAACTATATTTACCTTTATAAGAAAGTGTCAAACTGTCTTAGAAAATGAGTATTTCATTTTACATTCTCACAAGCAATGAATGTTATTCTTGCTCTACATCTTTGCTAGAAATTATTTTTCAAATTAAATTTATTTTTGAATAGTACTTAAAAATACAAAATGTCATAGAATAATGAGAAAATGTGATATCTGGATACATGTATGCATTGTATAATTTTATTTATAGTAATGAGGAGTTGAACCCAGGGCCTGACACATGCTAAGTAAGTACTCTACCACTCAGCCACATGCCCATTTGTACTTTTTTTTAAAGACACAGTTTCACTAAATTATGCAGGCTGTGCAGGTATGCAGGCTGCCTCTGGCCTCAAAATTGTGATCCTCCTGCCTCAGCCTCCCACAATTTGTGTAATGTTTAAATCTGCCTAAACATATATACACTCTTAAATATTTATCATTTCTTTATTTTAAAGGTTTGAATTGTAGGTATTTTAATATGTGTACTGCCGTATCTTTTTCTAATTTGAAATTCCCTCATAACAAAAAATGTTAAACATCTTTTCATATGATTATTCACACTTGTACATTTTCTTTACCAGTTACTTTACCTTTTAATTTTAAGAGTTAGTTGTATATTTTGGATATTTATTCATCATATATATGTTTTACAGATATTTACCTTGAGTCTGTGGCTTGCCTTTCTATTCTCTTAGTAGTCTTTTCCAAAATAGAAGTTTTTCATTTTAATAAAGTTCCGTTGTCATGGATCATAGATTTCTCTCCTGTTTTCTTCTGGAAATTTTATAATTCTGTGATTTTACATTGTGTATTTAGATCAATAATCTATCTGAGCCAATTTTTGTGAAAATTGTAAAGTCTCTATCTAGAGACTATTATTTTGCTATTAACAACTTTTCTTTCTCTTTCAAAGATCATCTGATTATTTTTGTGTGAATCTATTTCTAGCATATCTATTCTGTTCCACTGATTTAAGTATCTATTCTTCTATCTATATTAAACTCTTATCATTGATGTTTTATGTTAAATCTTAAAATTACTCTATATTCTAAAATTTAATCCACACTCTTTCAACAATTTTAAAGGGCTACAAAATCAGATGCAGATTAGAATCACATGCAGATTGATACTATCTGCATCTGATTTTATAATTCTCTAAAACTGTTGAAAGAGTGCAGATTAGATTCAAGAATATATGAAGGGTAGCTTGGAAAGTAGAAATGTGACATCTCGAACATGCCCATGGCTTGCCCTCTGGAATTTATAAGCCGAAAGGGAATTAAAGTTTCAAAGCAGGAAGATTTCAGATAAGAATATTATTTGATATTACCTGAGTGTGCCTGATATTATTACATGGGTGATCATAAGTGGAAGAGAGAAGATGTTTGTTAGTAGAACACTCTGGGTGTGCTTTATAGTGATTACTACTGCCAGGTATAAGAACATGTCTTTACCAGATCCTTATGGTGGAAATTCTTTAGAGTTTCTGGAAGAAAAGCCCATGCAAATCCACAGAAGTTTCTACCCCTCTGTATTACTCAGCTATCATTGCTACAGCAGAAAAAAGCAGCCCAAACAAACTTATGGGGCAAGTGGCTTATCAGGAGTTTACAGAGGATCAATCCATCATGACGGTGAGGCAGGCATGGCACTGGCAGGAGGCAGTGTGCATGGATGACAACTTCACAATATCATTGGACAAGAAACAGAAAGTTGAGAGAGAGAGAGAGAGAGAGAGAGAGAGATACCTGGACCATGGGTGTCCTGGGTAAAAAATCTCCAAAGCCCCATATTCCCAAAAGATATTTCTGCAAAGCTAGATCCCACCTCCAAAATTTTCCATATCTCCCATAGAAAGTACTGCAGTCTAAGGACTGAACATTAAAACATATGACCTTTGGGGGCCACTTTGCATTCAAACCATGACACTCTGCCTCTGGCCCCTAACAGCCCAAGCAATCTCATAATGCAAAATGAATTTAGCTCAACTTTAAGAGTCCCCAAAGTCCTAACAATCTCAACTCTGCTTTAGTGTCCAAGTCAGTTCTCCACTGAGACTCAAGGCAAACTCCTCTGTGGGCATCTGTAAAACAAAAACAAACAAACAAACAATAAAACAGGTTAAATACTTCTAATGTACAATGGCTCAGAGTAAGCATTCTTATTCCAAAAGGGAGGATTAGCATCACAGAAAGGAAAAAAAATCAGTCCATAGTTAACCTTATATCCCCCTGGACAAATAAATTCTGTCAGATTAAGTCTGGCATCTCGTACATGCAGCATCATATGTCATATCTGGGCTTCAACAAGTGTGTGTGGCTCTGGCCCTATAATTTTGCCATTTGCATCACAAACAGCCTTCTTAGGCTGGCTCCACTTTTACTGACCACTTCCCTTGACAGATGTTTTGTCTTAATGGCATCTCCAACATCCTGGGGTCCCCATTGTTTCTTTGACTTCACCCACAGAACTTCATGCATCAGCACTTCAGGGGCTCTACTCAGGGCACCTGATACTGTTACACATTGCCTGGCCTCACAGGCTATCTTCTGGAATTTTGGTGGAAGAATCCATAACCCTTAGCTCCTATACTCTTTATGTCTGCAAAACCAGAATCACAAGGATATCACCAAGGGTTGTTGTTAGCTTAACAGATAACTAGGCCCTTTTGGACCATGGATGCATCAGTGGCCTCTGTATGCTCAGGGCAAAAAATCATTTGTCTGAGTGGCTTCTTTTCAGGAGTGCCCAGGAGACAGATTTTTGGACACTCCATTTTCAAATGTCCCCTAAAAGTCATGTGATTTAACATTCAGTCCCTTGCTGGTGGCACTGTCTGTAAATGCTATGGAAAATTCAAGAGGTAAGTTCTAGCTTTGCTGAAGTGAGGAGAGGCCTCTCTAATTTTACTTGGGACCTATGGCCCAGGTGTTTCACTGTCTCTTGAACTACGATGCCATGAGATCATCTGCCATGGCCCTGACTCCTGCTGCTGTCACACCTGCCCCATGAACATTATGAACTGATCCTCCAAGTGAAAGCTCCCAATAAACCTCTTTTTCCATAAGTTTGTTTGGGTTGTTTTTTCTTCCATAGCATTGACAGCTGACTAATATAGAAAATTAGTATTCATTCTAATGTGAAGGATATGCTTCTGCACCTCACCCTTCTTACCACCAAGAAAGAAGCACAATGCCTACTTGCCTTAATTTGATTTTGGAGGCACCATATTCATCATGTGGGTGAGTTACTCTGGCCTATATACTGATTGACTCAAAAAGCTGCTAGTTTTGAGTGGGGCCCAGAATAGGACAAGGCTCTGCATAAGGTCCAGGCTACTGTTCTGGCTGCTCTGTCAATTGGGCTATATGATCCATCAGATCCAATGGTACTTGAAGTGGCAGTGGAAATAGGGTTGTTGTTTGGATTCTTTGGCAGGCCCTATAGGTAAATTACAGGGGAGGCCTTTGGGATTTTGGAGCAAAGCCCTACCATCATCTCCAGACAACTACTTTTCTTTTGAGAGACAGCTTTTAGCCCATTACTGGGCTTTAGTGGAGGGTGAACTCTTGACTATAGGCTATTGATTTGTCATGTGAACTGAGCTGCCCATCACGAACTGGGTGTTACCTGAACAACCAAGCTATAAAGTCAGGCATGCACAACAGCAATGCCTTGTCAAATGGAAGTTGTATATATGAGATTGGGCCAAAGCAGGTCCTGAAGGCACACGTGCGTTACTTGAAGATGTGGTACAAATGCCCATGGTTCCTTCCCCTGCTACAATGCCACTTGTCCCTCAGCATGAACCTGAAATCTCATGGGGTGTGCCCTATGATCAGCTGGCAGAGGAAGAGTTGACTAGGGCCTGATTTACAGATGGTTCTGCATGTAATGCAGGTACCACCCGTAAGCAGGCAGCTGCAGCATTTCAGCCCCTTTCTGGGTCATCCCTGAAGAAGAGTGGTAAGGTGATGAAGGGAAATATTCACAGTGGGCAGAACTTCAGGCAACATACCTGGAAGTACATTTTACTTGGAAAGAAAAATGGCCATTCATGTGTCTATATACAGATTCATTGGCTGCAGCCAGTGGTTTGGCTGGATGGTCAGGGACTTGGAAGAAGCATGATTGGAAAATTGATGACAAAGACATTTGGGGAAGGCAGTGTGGATTGGCCTCTCAAGTGAGAAAAAGAATATTAAGATATTTGTGTCCCATATAAATGCTCACCAAACAATGAGATCAGCAGAGGAGGACTTTGATAATCAAGAAGAATAACTGGTTCTGTGGGTAATAGTCAACCTCTTTCCTCAGTCAAGCCTGTCAATGCCCAAGGCTCATGAAAAAGTACTCATGGTGGCGAAGATGGAGGTTATGTGTGGGATTGGCAAAATGGACTTCCACTCACCAAAACTAACTTAGCTAAAACAGCTGCTGAGTACCCAGCCTACCAGCACCAGAGACAACTGAGCCCCTGATATTGATGTTGTTGTTGTTGTTAGGTGCCATCGAGTCGTGCCCAACTCATAGCAACCCTTATAAGGTTTTCAATGGCTGATTGTTTCGGGATTGCCTTGGGAGTGGATTGCCAGGTCCTTCTCCCATTTTTGCGGTGCTGGGAATTGAACTCAGGACCTCAGATACTGCAGAGTGGTTCTCTACCAACTGAGCTAAATCCCAGCCCCCTGATATTTGTAGGAGTTAGTAAACTTCAGGCAGGTTCAGGGAAATGGGACCTAGAAGTATGGACCACTGAGGCAAGGCAGTCATTAAGCAACCATTAGATCATCTCAGTTTCAGTCAGACCACATGAACTTCATTCTCCCAAGTCTCATTCTTCAAAGGAAACAGGTCATAATTTGGTCAACAGTCACCAGATGAAGTTCCATTCTTCTAAGAAAAACTGGCCAGCAGTCACCTAGCTAATTGATCTCTTGTTGTTGTTGTTGTTAGGTGCCATCGAGTCATATCCGACTCAGAGTGACCCTTGTGGGGTTTCCAATGGCTGATTGTTTCAGGATTGCCTCGGGAGTGGGTTGCCACATCCTTTTCCTGTTTTTGTGGTGCTGGGAATCAAACCCGGGACTTCAGAGACTACAGAGAGGTGCTCTACCAACTGGGCTAAATCCCAGCCCAATCAATCTCTAGGTAGAAAGAAAAGAAACAACTGCCTTTTAACTCTATTGGGACAACACAAAGGCATCCCCTAGCTGAAGACCAATCTACCAAAGGTTGCTCCAAAAGTCCAGCTCAAAGAAAAAGACCATAAAAATCCTTAGACAACAGCCCCACCTCAGCTTCCTAGCTGGGACCACTTCCATCATGTTGTCTATCCTCTTGATAAACTTTCCTTGCTCTCTCTTGCTTGACTTTGCTATCTGTGCGTTTTTTTTTTTTTCCCTGAGTCTGAGATCCCAGGGGCCCAGCACTTGTCACCTGAGCAGAAACTCTGGTTCCAATACATTATACCTAGGGATGATCAGCAAGTCACCTGGAGGCATGTTGATTATATTGGACCACTCTTGTCATGGAGGTGGCAGCACTTCATCAATCTGAGTATGGATTTGCTTTCCTTGCATGCAGTGTTTCAGCCAAAACTACTATTTGTGGACATTTGGAATGCCCTATCCACTGTCCTAGCATTCTACACAGCATTGTTTCACACCCAAAGAAGTGCAGCAAAGGGCCTGTGCTCATGGAATTCCCTGGACATACCATATTTCCCACTAGCCTGAAGCAGCTGGCTTGATAGAATAATGCAATGGCCTTTTGAAGATGTAGTTACAGCGCCACAAGCAAGGACCAAATGTTAAAACACATTACGTTTGGGACATATTTTATAGTCAAACTATGAAACCTTCATACTAGTCCATACTCAGGTTACAATTGTTGTTGTTAGGTGCCATCAAGTCAGTATCCGACTCATAGCGACCCTCTGTACAACAGGGGAAACACTATTGTCAGTGCTTCTCTGCTCTGCATAGGGTTTTCAATGGCAGATTGATTTTTGGGAGGGGGTTGCCAGGTCCTTCTCCCAAGCCTACAGCTTCTGGTGTTCTCAGGCAGTCTCCCATCCAGGTACTAACCAGGCCTGACCCTGCTTAGCTTCCGAAATCTGACAGGATCAGATGCCACAGGGCTATGGCTGCAGGCCAGGCTACAGTCGTCTGTTAAAATTACCAATTAAGCATCCTCCTGGGTTTTGGCTCTAGGCATAACATAACTTGTTTATGACTCTCTAGAATCTTCTCTCTCCAGATTTCATGGATATTAGTTTGTCCTCAAACCTCAGTTCTCCACTAGGTCCCAGAAACACTGTTGATTTTCAGTTATCACAAGATAAAGCACCACTAAGTTGAGAATTAATATATTGGACTCTTAGATATTGAAATGAACAAGGAGTCACACTTCTCCTCAAGGAGCACAATATCTTGTAGGGAAGAAGGGCATGCTAAAAACTTGCTTTAATTTGCCTAATTCAAATAAGATTGTGATTAATGTAAAGAATGATGATTCAACAAAATTTTATGAGAATATACAGTAAAACAATTCCATGGAAAAGAAAGTCAAAATCAAAATCAGTAAATATTCTATGTTATTTTTAGGTGCAGTTGAATTGGTTCTGACTCAGAGTGACCTGGAATGAAACATTAGCCAATAGGGTGCCATGCACATGATTATTTTATGTTTGAGCCCATTGTTTCAGCCACTATATTGCTTCTCATTTTGAGTAGTGCCACATGAGCAAAAGGAGACCCCTAGGGGCTTTACTCCATTCCTGTCATTAAGTCAACTCTTCTTTAAAAGTAAAGGCAACATTTCCCCAGTCATTTCTTGAATGCCTTCATGCTTGGAGGACTCATTTTCTTGCACTGTATTTGCCAGTGCGTCTCTGCTATTCACAGGGCTTTCAATGGCTATTTCAAGAGTGGGCTGCTGGATCCTTCTCCCTAGTCTGTCTTAGCCTGGAAGCTCAGCTTAAACCTGTCTACAATTGGTGGCCTTGCTGGTATCTGAAATACCAGTTGCATCTCTTTCAGCAACAAAGCAACACACAAACCCCTATGGTACAGCAAGCTGACAGACATGTGGTAATATTTTATGAGGAAATGAGATGTAATTTTAGACTTGAAAGATGAGTAGACAAAAATATATAAAGGAACAGAAAAAAACAATAGCAAATACAAAGGATAGGAAACATGGAGTTGTTTGCAAAATAGTGAAATCCACTATATCAGGCAGTTTTAGGTTAAGTCACTTACTGTTGTGAGATGTTGTAGAGTCTGGTCTGGTTCATTGTGACCCTCATAGAGTTTTCCATGGCTAATTGCTTTATGATAGTTTTTGGGAGTGGACTGCCATGTCCTTCTCCCAATTTTGTGGTGTTGGGGATTAAACTTGGGTCCTCAGAGAATGTGGGCCAGCACTCTACCAAGGGAGCTAAACCCCACCCTAAGTCATGTTTTGGGAGGTTGGAAAGATAAGTTGAGGATATATTCCAAATAACCTTCAATGCTAAGATGAGAATATGAACATTTTCCCCCCATCAACTGCTAAGGTACTAATTAATATGCTAGAGTATATTTGTACATTGTCACTTAAATTTTTGTTGTTTCAATTTTTAAATTTTAAAAATACGTTTAAAATACTGTAAAATAATCCTATAATAAAAAAATACTCTTCTGTCTGTTAATAAAAAAACATCAAAACCATATGCTAGGTTGGTGATGGTTTATCAAATTACAAGTTTCATATCTCTAATTAAACAGATATCTTTCATAAATGATAGCTTTATGAAAACCTAATTCCCAAACATAGTTTCTATTTCTCTGCTTTTCTTATAAAAGATGTGTACTTTAAACAACAAAGGCTGAAAATTATCTACATGTTTTAGCTTACAACATGTTTTGATAGGTAAACCAAAATATGAATATTAATTGAAATGAAACCTCTGTTTGCCTGAAATTATGTAGAAATATTTTGGGGTGATAAATTTCAGCCAACAGTTAGATTAAAGCTGGCTTTTATCCATGAACAGAATAGAGAGCTATTTAGAAATTCTCAGCAAGAACTACAATTCTTAATTAGTATAGATACTTCTTTGGCTGTATGTACTGTGCCTGAATTTGGTTAATATTTTTATAACCAAGTAATCAGAAAGATTTTATTCAGCATGAGTCTGTTATAGGTCTTAAAAACCTGGGGAAACTACTTTTTTGATGAAGAGTTATTTTCAGAAGTGATCAGAAATAAGCCAAAAAATATTTTATTGTCTTAATATTGGTGAAAATGGAATATGAACAAAACAATGTCCACTTAAATGAAAAATGTTGTACTATACTGATCTTTAAATTTTCATCTGAATTACTTATACTCCTACTTTTAAAATTGACATTTATTTTTCCTTTGTCTTTTCTACTGCATTTTATTACCACCAAATTTTTGATGTATTCTAATGCACATAGATATCAAATAGCCAAATAAGACTTAAACATAAAGCCCGTTGGTTAATGATGAATGGTATGATGTAAAACAAAAGTTATCAGTCATATTATTATGGGATGAGAAGGAATAAAAGAGACTAGTTGAGTTTTTATGAAAGCAAAGGCCTAAAAAATGGGAGGTAGCTTGAAATTATGAGTACATTTGACCAACAAAATTTTTTTAAAATGTGAAGTCTCATGGCAGCATGTGTGTCATGTTTGAGGAACACCAAGGAGGCCAAAGTAAATATTCTAGTACTTTATCCATGTTATTTCAGAAGGGCTGACCTTATAGATAGGAGATCAATGAGAATCAACTCAGCATGTTAGAGCAGGGGATCAGTGGAAGATTATTAGAGCAAAGGAATTCCAGATGGGTCTTGTAGGTGCTTATAAAATCTGTAGTCCTTGTTATTAGATAAGTGGGAAGACATGAAAGGATGTACAAAAGGGAAGTGTTATGGTGTTTTTAAAAACTTCTAGTGTTGTGTAATAAAAGTGTAAATTGTCAGAATTTTTAACAGATTTATGGGTGAAATAAAAATGAAGAGTCAATGAAAAGCCCAGGGTTGTTACCTGTCTGAGCATCTGTATAAATGCAACTAAATTTACTGAAATAGAAAAGATTGTGGGAGGATGGGGAGGAGAGTTGTAGGAAAGAAATTTGTTTGGAGATCTGTTAAGTTTATAATGCGTGTTAAACAGTGGTTTGGAGGAGTCAAATAGATAATTGGTAATGTAATCCAGCTTTTCAACTACAGGTTTGGAATTAAGAATTCTTAGCATAGATTCCCCCCGCCCCCACATGTCTGTCAGCTTGTCATACTGCTGGGGGATTCCATGTTGCTGTGATGCTGAAAGCTATGCCACAGATATATCCAACAAGAGCAGTGTCTCTCATGATGGACAGGTTTCAGTTGAGCTTCCAAACTAAGAAAGACTAGGGAGAAGGACCTAGAAGCCCACATGCAAAAAATTAGCCATTGAAAACCCTATTAATAGCAGAGGACTGTCAAACATAGTGCCAAAAAATGAGTTCCCCAGGTTGGAAGGCATTCAGTAAAGACTGGAGAAGACTTGCCTCATCAAAGTATATTCAACCTTAACGATGGTAATAGAGTACAGCCCTCCTTTTGCTGATGTGACATAACTCAAAATGAGAAGAAACACAGGGTCTACTACAATGGGCTCAAGCATAAAAAGATCATGTGTATGGCAAAGCGTTGGGTAGTACTTTGTCTCTTGTACACAGGGTCACTATGAGTCAGATCCTACTGGACAATGCCTAACATCAAGCACAGATTTTAAGATATAGGATGAGATTATCAAGGAAGTAACAGTCCCAGTGAACTATCAGCACCTGAAATGTTGGGTATACTAATATTCAGAAGACAGAGAGATGAGAAAGAATCTATACATCAAGTGGAAGGAGAATGGCCAGTAAAGAACAGAAAGAAATGCCTGGAGGGATCCTGTATTAAGAAGAAGAAAGTGAAGAAATAATTACATTAATAAGATGAGAAATGGTAGACCAATTATACTGAAAACTGACAACTGAAATGACAGACTTTAATGATACTGAAAAAAATCTGTTTTAATGCAGTGATATGAGTAAAAGTCTGACAGGGAAGTTTCAACATAGAATGAGATAGAAAATTTAAACAATTTATATATATAGCAAATATAAACAAATTTTTGATAAATTTTGCTCTATATTTAATAAAGAGATACATTGACATCTGAGGAGATATCTGCACTCAAAGTTTTTATTTATTAATGTGGATAGTATTACATTATGTTCCTAAGCAAGTTCATGATAAATGGAGAAAAGATTGAGGTTGTCCAACATTTTGCTTTACTTGGTTCTACAATCAAAACCTACAGAAGCAGCAGTCTAGAAATCAAAAGACATATTGCACTGGGGAAAGCTGTTGCAAAAGACTTCTTTAAAGTGTTGAAAAATAAAGATGTCACATTGAAGATGAAGTTGCACCTGACTCATGTCATGGTGTTTTCAGTTGCATCATATGTTTGTGAAAGCTGGACATTGAATAAGGAAGACAGAAGAAGAACTGATGCTTTTGAATTGGGGTGCTGGAGATGTACACTGAGGATACTATGGATTGCCAAAAAACCCAATAGGTCTGTCCTAGTGTAAGTACAACCAGAGTGATCCATGGAAGCAAGGATGGCTAGGTGTTTCTTACATATTTTGGACATATAGTCAGGGTGGACCAATCCTTGGAGAAGGACATCATGTTTGGGACAGTGACAGGTCAATAAAAATAAGGAAGCATCACAGCTACATGAGTTGACACAATGTCTGCAACAATGGGTTTAAATATTTTTTAAAAAGATAGTATGCCTGTTACAGTGTGGGAGAGTGCTTTATTCGCTTGTACATAGGGTCACCGTGAGTCATACCCAACTGTAGGGCACCTGACAACAACAACAACAATTTAATTATATGATCATGAAAATAACTTAATAAAGCAGAAAATTTGATGATACAGCATGAAAAGCAGATCCACTGTTATAGCATTGTACATGGGTGGATGAGAACTGGAATGACCAAGTGAAGAATTGTTCTTAAATACAAATGGGTAATTCATTAATGAGTAATTCAGAAGGGAAAGCAGAAAGAGAGTATTGGTAGATTGATAATGAGTTGAAGGTATGTGTATAAAACATTTGCTTTATTTTCAGTGAAACAGAAAGCAAGATCACATACAAAAAGTGAGGACAAAGAAGGAGATACTAGAGTATTGAAAAGAGAAGAAAAAGGTAAAATTGTGATCTGAGACTGGATATATGAACAATCTAGGAAATATATTAGACTTACTAGGTAGTGCTAAGGGTTCACATACGTCAATAAATAATTGCTTAATAAATAATACCAGTGGGCACTGTCATGTCATTTTTCTCAACTGTGTTCAGCTGATATGAATATGGGGAACATGGGAGAGATAGTTGTACCGAGGACTGGGAGTGAGGACTTGGCAAGTGTGTGCCAAATGTATAATATACATTCACCTAGAAATAAGGTCAAACTAAAAATTCCCAGCCACACTCACACATTCATGTAAACAGCAACATGATCCTGATATGTCTCCTAATCTTCAGGTTAACAAGAGAAAACTAAATTAAATGATCTTGTTTTGGCTACACAATCCCAAACAACCAGATTTAAAATAGTATACACTTTATATCCACACAAGCACTGACATTTAAATGATTGCACTTACAGTACAGGTCAGTGACCTAGCTCCCCACCATTCTCTGCTGACAGGTCTTCACCACCTACATGCAAGCACCTTATATGATTACCTGTAATAGGGGAATAGATGGCGCACAGGCTCTGATTAGTAACAGTATAGCTGTACTCATGTCTTCATATTTGAGAAGTACAACTACTCTAGAAATAAATTGCTTTCTTCATCTTTAAATGTGAATGAAGAATCATTCTGTTTCACTCTGAGCATTGCCACCGTTCATATATCATATAGCGTGTAGTTTTCCTATCTCTGGCAGCTATTTTGTCTACAGCCCTACCACCCTGGCATCTGACCCCTTCTGATCTCAGATGCTAAGAGGGTAGTGCCAGGTTAGTATTTGGTTGGGAGACCCCATGGGAACACCAGGTGCTGTAGGCTTGGGAGAAAGACTAGACAGCTCACTCCTGACACAATCAGCCATTGAAAACCTTATGAATGGCAGAGAAGCACTGACAATATTGCTAGGCATGAAACAGTGATGAGTAGTATTTCATCTGTTGCATATAGGGTCATTATGAGTCAGACCCAATTAAGCACCTAACAACAACAATAGCTATTTTGACAAAATAGAATGTCATCACATTAAAATAAATAATAAAAGATGGATCATATGAACAAAACAAGCAACCAAAAATAAATAAAAATAACCTTTTTACAGTTCATTCTTACTGACTGGAAAAAAGAAAAGCAATTTCATAAGGATCTTTACTGGTTCCTTTACAGTAATGTGAGTGTGACAGGAACTTGAAAGAAAAACCTTCTCATTTGGAACAAATAATGTCTCAGGAAGAAAAACAGAATTTAGCCTTAGAAATGTATTTCTGAAAGACCCTCTTTTAATAGGAGATTTTCAAATGCCTTATAAGCAAGTTTGATATTTTTGAAGCAGATGTTTCATTATTGTTTTTATCACAAAATCAGTATTTAAAAAGAAACAAGAAACATGCAGTAACAAGTTGTGTGAAATATAAAGTGAATTCCATAACACAAATCTGTGCTTTTAAAATTATATTTACAAACTATTTTGACTGTTTTCAGAGAAAAGGTTATTTCAAAAATTGAGTTCATGTGATTGAAGTACATTTAATCCATATGTGAAAATGCAATGAAACCCATTAGTTTATACAATTGATATTCTCTCATTTAAAAAGAAAAAGAAAGCCATGATTTCAGTAATTTTCATGCCTGCAATTAGTATTCAAAAATGGACTTTCAAATTTTGTTGGAGAGTAGGAAGATTTGAGTAATTCAAGCTTACCACTACCTGGTGCAAGATAATGATTCTGTATTTCTTTCTACCTCTGCCTTTTATCTCAAAATAAAGAATGTTGTCTAATGGATTGGTAGAGGAAAGGTAAAAAAACAATTATATGCATGTGCATATTAATTTTCCCCAGTTATTAATAAAAAGGTAAACCTGAGTTCTTTTGTGTGTTCTTCTCTATACAGCATTCCATTCTTGTACTGTGTTAAATTATTAGAGATCAATAGCAAGCTGTTCTGAGTCTCAGATATCTCCTCTTATATGGGAATAATAGCCTAGATTGTTGATCTCAATGGATCATTGAGATAAATAAATAACATAATTATAAAGGCATCTTCTAAATGATAACGAACCATTTAACTACAAAACATTCAATATTAATCTTTAACTCTGATCTATGACTAGACTTCTGATTTTTTTTTTCTGTACTGGGAGTTGAACCCAGGGCCATGTGCTTGCATGCTCTGCAAGTGCTGGACCACTGAGCTGCACCCCCAGCCCATTTTTTTTTTCTTTTTGAGACAGGGTCTCACTAAGTTACATAGACTGCCTATGGTCTCAAACTTGCAATCCTCCTGCTTCCGCCTCCTGAGCCACTGGAATTACAGGTGTGCCCCACCATGCCCGGCTTGTCTTATTTTGTACTACTGTTGAACCCAGTGCCTGGCTCACTGGGGCCTGTTATGCTGCTAGGCAACTATGCTACCAAGGAACTACACCCACATAGCCTTTTATATTTTTTATTTTGAGACAGGGTCTCACTAATTTGTGCATGCTGCCTCTGGCCTTCTGTCCTGGAGACTAGAGGAGTGAACCATAGCACCCAGATAAAGCTCCTTTTATAGCATGTTAGGTAAAATTTTAGTGGAAATATATGCAGAAAATATTTTGAATATGATCAGAAAATGATTCTTTAAAGGTACTAAAGCCTCATTCTTTTGTAATTTGTGTTAATAAAAATAGAATAAATCATTAGCAGAAAAAACATGGTACATATGTTTCCAATGGGAAATAATTTCTAGGAAAGAAGTGTTAAAAGTAAACAGGAATAAGTCTAGCAAACTTATAAATAGAGTTGACATTATATAATGTCTTTTTGTTCCCTTTTATATTTTTAATTTTATTTTTTTCTTCTCATTTTTACTTAAAAACATCCATGTGCACTAGAATAACTTTGTCAGTTCCATGTGGGTTTTCTAGATTTATTTGTTGTTAGGAGCCATCAAGTCAGGTCTGACTCACAGAGACCATCAGAGTTAGTTGGAATTAACTTTGTCAGACTTTATTGCTCTCCTATCTTCTGCTCTGTTATTTTTAAAGATTTTGTCTTACTTTCCTACTTTATATTGTGACTGTATTATTTCATTCTCAGTAGAAACTAATGGCCAGGTGGGTTCCTGAAGATTGGACAAAAGTCAGAGTACTGTAAGGGACAGATATTAGTCTGATCTATATAATAAAGACACTGATTATGTTGGCTTTATTAAATTACATGATATCAATAGTTCAAATTATAGACAGGAAACAGGGAGAATACCATGACATTAAACAGAAGACTCATATTAAAAAAGATGCATCAAAATTTCACTAGAACTAAATTACTGATCTGATGTAGGGTGCTCATTTTAAAATCACTAATTGACACAAAAACTCTACAAATTTGGGGACTACAAGGTGGTGTTTCAATACATGTATATCTTGTGTAATGAAGAATCAGGGTAATTAACATTTCCCTCACCTAAAGCATTTATCATTTCTATTTTGAGATACTCTGTTTGGACAGGTTTCAGACGAGCTTGTAGACTAAGATAGACTAGGGAGCAGGACCTGGTAACCCATTCCAGAAACTATTAGTCATTCAATACCCTATAAATAGCAGAGAAACATTATCAGATATAGTGCTAGATATTGAGCCTCCTAGGTTAGAAGGCACTCAAAAGACCACTGGGGAAGAGTTGATTCCTCAATGTAGAGATGGCCTTAATGACAGAAACAGAGTAAAGCCCCAGGGACCTCCATTTGTTGATGTGGTATAACTTAAAATGTGGAGAAATAACTGTAAATATCCATTAATAATTAGAATATGTAATGTACATAGTATGAATCTAGGAAAATTAGAAATCATCAAAAGGGAAATGGAGCTCATGAACATTGACATTCTAAGCATCAGGGAAGTAAAATTGACAGGCATAGACCATTATGAATCAGAAAACCATATGGTCCACTATGCTGGGAATGACAAAGAGAAGTGAGATTGCATTCATTATCAAAAAAGAGATCTCAAGATCTGTGCTGAAGTACAATGCTGTCAGGGATGAAATAATATCCTTATACATATAAGGAAGGAAGAAGGACCTGACAATCCACTCCCAAGACAATCCTGAAACAATTAATCATTATGAAGGTTGCTATGAGTCAGACATGACTTGATGGGACCTAACAACAACAACATAAGGAAGGCCAGTAAACATGACTATTATTCAAATATGCTTATCCACCATTAACACCACAAATGAAGATAGAGAAGATTTCTACTAGCTCCTGCAATCTGAAATGATCAAACATATAATCAGAATGTACTGATAATAACTGGTGACTCGCATGCAAATGTTGGAAACAAAGAAGAAGTCTCAGTAGTCAGAAAATAAGGCCTTGGTGAAAGAAATGAGGCTAGAGATCGCACGAAAGAATTTTGGCAGACCAATGGTCCTTTCATTGCAAATATATTTTTTCACCAACATGACTGTACACACGGAATTCATCAGATGGAACATATAGGAAGCAAACTGACTACATTTGTAGAAAGAGGCAATGGAAAAGCTCAATATCAAATGTCAGAAAAAGACCAGGTGCTGACTGTGGATCTGCTCAACTGCTCATACACAGGTTCAAACTGAAGCTGAAGGAAATTAGAACAGGTGTACAAGAGCTACTATATGACCTTGAATATATCCCACTTGAGCTCAGAAACCATATGAAGAACAGGTCTGAGGTATTAGGCACTAAGGATAGATGACCAGATGAGCTATGCATGACATCAAAGACATAATTCATGAAAAAAGAAAAAGATTATTAGAAAGACAGGAAAAAAAGAGAGACCAAATTACATGTCAAAAGATATTCTGAAAATTTGCCCTTGAATGTTATGTAGTTAAAGCAAAAGAAAGATATGATGAAGTTAAATAAATAAACATGATTTCAAAGGGCAGCTTGGGAAGACAAAATCAAATATTATAATGATTTGTGCAATGAGGTGGAGACAAAAAATCAAAAAGGAAGAACAAGCTTTGTTTTTATCAAGCTTAGGGAATTGAAGGAAAAAATGCAAGCCTTGAGTAGCAATTGTGAAGAATTCTACGGGGAAAATCTTAAACAACTCAGGAAACATGAAAAGAAGGTGGAAGAGCCAGGCACGGTGGCGCATGCCTATAATCCCAGCAGCTCAGGAGGCAGAGGCAGGAGTTTCACAAGTTCGAGACCAGAGGCAGTCTGTATAATTTAGTGATCCCCTTGCTCAAAAAAAAAAAAGTAATAAAAAAATATGCAGAGAATGCAAGCGTGAGGCCCTGGGTTCAACCCCTAGTACTGTTAAAAAAAAAAAAGTTGAAGGAATACAGAGGAGTCATCATACCAAAAGGAATTGGTGGATGAACTACTATTTCAAGAGGCTGCATATGACTGGGAACCAATGATATTGAAGGATGAAGTGGAAGTTGCTTTGAAGGAATTGGTGAAACACAAGGCTCCAGAAATTGATGGAATACCAATAGAGATGTTTCAACAATAGATGCTGTACTGCAGGTGCTAACTTGTTTCTGCCAAGAAGTTTGGAAAACAGCTACTTGTTCAACTAACTAGAAGATATCCGTATTTGTGCCTATTCACAATAGAGAGGATCAAACTGATAATGTAAATTATAGAATGATGTCTTTAATATCACACATATGCAAAATTATATAATGATAACTCAAAAGAAACTGTAGCAGTATATAGACAGGAAAATGCTAAAAAATCAAGCCAGCTTCAGAAAAGGGCATGGAACCAGGGACCTCATTGCTTTTGTCAGATGGATATTAGCCAAAAGCAGAGAATACCAGAAATACATCTATCAATGTTTTATTGATTATGTAAAAGGATTTGACTGTGTGGATCAAAACAAATTATGGATAACACTGCAGAGAATGGGAATACGAGAACATTTAATTATACTCATGAGGAATCTCTACATAGACCAGGAGGCAGTCATTTGAACAAAACAAGGAAACACTGCCTAGTTTAAAGTCAAGAAAGGTGTTCATCAGGGATATATCCTTTCACTGTGCCTCTTCAATCTCTATACTGAGCAAATAATCTGAGAAGCTGGATTTTATGAAGAACCTGGCATCATGATTGGAGTAAGACTCATTAACAACCTGTGCTATGCAGATGACACAATCTTATTTGCTGAAAGTGAAGAGGATTTGAAACACTTACTCATGAAGATCAAAGAACAAAGCTTTCAATATGGATATCACCTCAACATCAACAAAACAAAAATCCTTACAACTGGGTTAATATGCAATTTTCATAGTATAGAGAGAAAAGATTGAGGTTGTCCAAGATTTTACTTTACTTGGTTCTATAATCAACACCCACAGAAGCAGCAGTCAAGAAATCAAAAGATGTATTGCATTGTTAAAAGCTGTTGCAAAAGACTCCTTTAAATGTTGAAAAGTAAAGATGTCACATCGAAGATGAAGGTGTGCCTGACACATGCCATTGTATTTTCAGTCACATCATATGCTTATGAAAACTTATGAAACTTATGAAGACAGTGAACAAGGAAGATGGGAGAAGAATTGATGCATTTGTACTATGGTGCTGGAGATGAATACTGAATATACCATGGACTATCAAAAGAATCAACAGATCTGTCCTAGAAGAAGTGCAACAAGAGTGCCCCTTAGAAGCAAGGATGACTAGACTGCGTCTTACATATTTTGGGCATGTAGTCAGGAGACATCAATTCCTATGGAAGGACACCATATTTGAAAGAGAGTCTGGTCAACAACAACAAAAAAGTAAGACCCTCAGCTAGATGGATTGGAACAATGCATGAAACAATGGGCTTAAACATAGAAAAGATTGTGTGCCTGGCACGGAATTGGGGAATGTTTAGTTCTATAGTACATATGGTTGATATGAGGTGAACTCTACTCGAGGGCAGTAGAACACTTGAGGGCAGTAGAACACTAGAGCTAATTCCATTCTAAATTTAACTTTTTACCTATTGACTGACCTCTTCCCATCTTCACACCTCTTACTCTTCCCTACCTCTGGTAACCATTCTTATACCCTCTACTTCTATGAGATCAATATTTTTAGATTCCACATTCTAGGGATATCATAAAGACTTCCTCTACATGCATCCTCTGGTTGTTAGAAATAGTAACATTCTGTTTCCTAGACCAATAATTATAACTTTTTAAAAGCTAGTTAGTAATAATAGCTAATAATTTTTGAGCATTTACTATGTAACAGTGTTTTAAACACTTTTAGTACATATAACATCATGACACTTATATCTTCTTATTTTATGAATAAGGAAAATTGAGCACAGAGAATTCAAGTAACTTACCCAAGGTCATCTGATTAGGAAATTCCAAATGGGCTTTCACAACTGGATTATTTGGTTCTAGAACCCACACAGTTGCTGGGAAAAAATAGTGAGCAAGAGCAGTCTCAGTAGCAGCCATTGATCAAGTCCTACTGAAATGTATGACATGCTCCTACCATATGAGAACGATGAACAGATAGAAAACAACCAAAAATTTCCCAAGAAACTATAAAAATGTAGTTGAGAAATCATGAGAGAAAAGAAATAGCAACTTTAACCATCCATAATTCAAATTAAATCTTGGTTTTGATAAACTAGAAAAGTTGTGGAATTTTTTGTTTTCTTTGGAAAGACTTATAAAGGAGGTGAGCCTTTTAAAAGTTTATATGGGTGGAGGAGAGAGGGGAGAATTCTGCTAGTGAAAATATTAAATTTTACCTGCTTGAGTTGTTCCTGGAAAAGAGCAACTAATTAATAAAATCTATAATATATCTTTGTTTTCTGGAAACAGTTTACTTTAAATGATCACCCTCCAACATAGGACTTAAACAATACTCACTGATTCCCTCCTTATTTATCTATAACAAAGCTAGCCACAGACCCTTCATATTTCCATTCATTGCCTCATAAGCGATCAGCTGAGCTTTTGGTCCTCATTGACTATTCTGGACAAAATACTTATTGCTAAGCTTCACCATCTTCTGTTAAGTTTCTCTTCCTACTCTAGGCTTATGAAAGCTGCTTAACTTTTGCCTGAGTTGGTATGCAATCCCTCTCTAAAGGACTCACCTGGACCCACAATGAATCATCTGACTACTACAAGACATATTCTGATAAATCAAGTGACTCACTACTCCCTCTTCCTGATATCCATATAACTTTGTTTACTTCTTTCCAGAAAAGAAAAGTCTTCTCCCTCTGACTTTTGAGATATTTGGAGATCTAGCTGACATGTTCTCTCTATTACAACCATCCCTTTTCCATTCTTGTATTACTCTTCAAATAAAGCCTCCTTATCTAATCTAGACTTGTTTTTGCTTTACACAAGGGAAAGAACAATGTGATTATACAGTCCCCCCCACCACTCAAACAAACGAAAGGTTCTGTTATTTACAGAGCAGCGAAAAACCAACCAACTCAAAGCAAAAATGTGTATTTTTCAGAGTACAGAGAAATATTGTGCAAACAGCCTGCAATCACGAGACTTAGATTTGTTGTTCAACTGAATAATCATTGCCAACCGCTGTCTTCCATAAGGTATTGAATCCTCAGACCATGCCAAGTCCTTCACATGCTCATGAATAGTGGCAGCATACGCCCCCCCCCAATATCATGCTATTGAAATGAAGATTATTTTAGACTAAAGGCACATGAAAAAGCTTAGGTGAAAGAACATTCTGATCTTCCTTTTTCTGCCCACAAAAAGTTACCAAGAGAAGAATACATGTATTGGAAAAAAGGCAGAGGCCGCCATGTGAGAACCTGAGGGAATTTTCCCTAGCCAATCTGATAGTAATGTGCTTGGATATGGAATTCCGGAGAATTAGACTTGTATATGGAGGTCAAGGGGCTTTTAGAAATATAAATGCTACATTTTCTGAATATAGCTAGGGCTTTAAAAAGGTTATTCTAATGTGGAAAACAGTTGGTATCACAAAATTATTTGATAAATATAGAAATAAGGCATTCTAATAAAAGTGCTAAGCAATATTGGTAATTTTCTAGGCATTCAATATATATTTGCTGAAAGTTTATTATTTAAAAGGTTGAACATATTTCGTAACATACTAGGGTGTAAGCAGGGTTTGGATAAATATCATTAATTCAACAGAAACTCTAATTTCCAAAATTTTGAATTAAGCAATATTGAATAGAAACATGAAAATCATTTAACACATAACTATTGTTAGACCTATAAAAGGTTAGAATCTTTAAATGTTGCAACAAAATAAATCAGACTAAATAAAACAAAAATCATCTAATAATAAACATATTTCTGTAAATATATGTAAAGTCTTAGTGATTATGGAATTTTACAGTTTTTTATTGTATTCAACCAGCCCAAATTCTAAATGACTATGCTTCAAGAGCTTCACTGTATGTTATATATGCATTGTGCTTATTAGAATATTAAAATTTCTAATTTTAAGTATCATTGAATTCCATTAATGGAGAAGAATACAGAAAACATAGTTCATGATAGTTTTTCTGTTACCATGGGAGAATGTACTTTCTCCACTGTGCACATAGAAGCATGACAACGCATATTATAACCAATTGGAGATATAATTATATTCCATTTTATTTAAATTTAATATGTAATTATCCAGTCATACAAAATAGTTCATAATAAAATGCCATGCATTCTTATTTTACAAAGAAATTTAACACCAATTCCACAAACTGTCAGTCAAGAGTAAGATTTTCATACATCTATAGAAAAAATGTATAATTTCCAGAGAAGGTTAAAATTAATATCTTTTACTCCTGAGAAATAATCAGAAAGAAAGAAGTTTCTCTATGTTGTAGTTCCAAAATTAATCTCTGGATTCAAAAGCTAGAGATGCTAACCTGGAAGTTCTATGTTATTTATTTGAGTTCAACCGAAATTAAATGAACTATTGAAAAGCAGGAAATGCATTCTACAGTGGTTAAGAATACAGATGTCAAGCTGTATGGGCTGGAATAAGATGCTTAATTAGCTGAGTGCCGTTAGCAAATTCTCAGGAATTCCTTTGTCTATCAAACATGGGCTGTTGTTAATACTAACAAAACTTTCCTCAAAAAGTGATGAAGGTTATGGTAAAAATACAAATCACATAGAATAGTGTTTAAAATATAGTAGGCTCTATATAAAGATCAGCAGTTGTTATTAGTTTGTTTTTAACACATAAAGAAAGATTATTTGCTTAATAAATTCACAGTCAAGCATATCACACAAGTGCAGAGAGTACCAGAGAGAATATTATTGCAGTACAAGTGTCAAAACTGAGGTAGCTTCAATGTGCCTCATATCTTATTTTACCAGTAGCATACTAGGCATCTTCAGGGATATATTAGTTACATTAATATTTCTAATTATATAATGTGCCAATATTGTCATCACAATATTATAAATCTTTTGGTAAATAAACTTGATTAAATTTCAGTTAACAACATTACTAATGATAGGATATCTTTGTCACAGCTATTTGCCCTGTTGCATGTTTTTGACTTGGCTGTGACTGCAATTTCTTTCTGCAAAGCCTTGAAAACTTCCACATAGAAAAGCGTCCTATAGAGTCACCAGCAACTGACTGCTATGTAGGTAATTTAAAAGGTGGGAGCATCAAAAATTGATACAACCTATTGCTTTCAAATGGCAAAATATTTAATCACTACTGCCATCTATATACAGTCATTTTTCAATCTACAAAAGATCAAAGCTAATAATATTTAATATCATAAATGATATATGTGAAAGCCAAGTTATCTTAGTGACATTTTCTAATTTGTATTATTAAGATTACAACAGTGCTAGGTACAATTAAATTAGCTCTAAGATTTTCCAGATATTTTAACTTTGTATAGCAGTTGAGTAGATGTGTAGGAGTTGGCAGGCTCTTGGGTAGATATCCTTAAAGATCTTTTTATTTAAAAGATTATTACAAATTAAAGTATATAATTGACATTTTGTATTATTACTTAGAATTCTTAAGAGATTAGATTATCCATTGGTATATATGAAAATCTCAGATTGAAAAATATAAATCATAACTGCTATTCTTGTCAGGTAGTCTCCCTCAACCTTTTACAATGAAATAATTTACCTTTTACTATTTATCATTTACCTTTTCCTTCAGGCTGTAATATTTCATGGGTAATACAAATAGTTCAAGCCCTGTCCATTGCCTGCCCCAAGTGACTTAATATTTCTCAATCCCTACAGGGTCTGTATATAAAATATAGCAAATATCTAATCTGTATCCACCATGAAATTGCAGTTACAGTTAGAATCATGTCCTGGATGTCTAGTCAGCAATGACCAAACCATGTCTTTGACAAGTATCAAAAACAAGACTTAAAAAAAATACATATATATGTACATACACACACACACACACACACACACACACACACACACACACATATATATATATATATCATGATAGACTATCTAGGAACCAACTCAACAAGCACACAGATGGGGAGTCCTACATTATAGAGGCTGGAACAGCAAAGCCAATTTGAGTGAAATCTTAAGAGATGCTGAAGACTGGATTCTCAGATGGCTTGCTATAGAACAGCTACTCATGAACTACAAAGGGAAGATGGAAACACCAACAGAAAGAAAACTTTAGAGGGCAAAGTCATTCTCAATATCCCTTTCTCTTACTCTAGGTATAAATATCACTGAGGTGAAGGGTCTTACACTTTAAAACCCTTGCAGATGGATTTATTTTAAAATAAACAACTTCTAAACTTGTATCTCATTTTTAAAAGAAATATTAAAAAGTAAATGACATAGCCAGAATTGAAATTCTAGGAACTGAATTATCTCTAGTCTGTAATGAAAATCATCTCACATAGAATCAGAATTTAGGTGCAGAGACATCAGGTTTACCACATTTTGTGTCTTCCATAGAACATATGGAGAATACCAATGCTTTTAGAATGAAACTTAAGAATGGACAGAAATTTCCTCTGGTAGGGGAAGGGTAAAAACTCACTTATTATTTATGAAATGTCAATCTGTTGTTGTTAGGTGCCATCAAGTTGAGTCCAACTCATAGCCATAGAAAGTACAGCAAAATGAATTACTCCTCGATTCTGTGCCAGGCACACGAATGTTTAAGCCCATTGTTGCAGAAACTGTGTCAATCCACATAATGGAGGGTTTTCGTTTTTTTCTTGACCTGCCAGTCTCCCAAATATGATGTTCACCTCCAGGGATTGGTCCCTCCTGACTACATGTCCAAAATAAGTAAAACACAGGCTAGTCATCCTTGCTTCCAAGGAGCACTCTCCTTGTACTTCTTCTAGGACAGATCTGTTGGTTCTGGCAGTCTATGGTATATATATTCAATATTTGTCTCTAGTGCCATAATTCAAAAGCATCAATTCTTCAGTTTCCCTTTTTCAATGTCCAGCTTTCACAACCATGTGATGCAACTGAAAATACCATGGGATGAATCAGGCACACCTTTATCTTCAATGTCAAATCTTTACTTCTCAATACTTTAAAAAGATCATTTGCCACAACTTTTCCCAAAACAATATGTCTTTTCATGTCTTAACTGCTCCTTCCACAGATGTTGATTGTAGAACCAAATAAAGCAAAATTTTGGACAACCTCAATGTTCTCTCCATTTATTGTGAAGTTATACACTGACCCAGTTGTAAGGATTTTTGTTTTGTTGATGTTGAGTTGCACTTGATACCGAAGGCTATGTCCTTTGAGCTTCATCAGTAAATGTTTCAAATCTTCGTCACATTAGGCAAGCAGAGTTATGTTATCTGCATAATGCAGGTTGTTAATGAGTCTTCCTCCAATCCTGATGTCGTGTTCAAATTCAGTAGCTCTGTGCCTGAGTGTGTGTGTGTGTGTATAAATGTCGCTGCTCTTAGTTGCTGTCAAGTTGGCACTAGCTCATAGTGACCCTATGTACAACAAAATGAAATATTACCTAACACTGTGTAACACACAGGTTTTTTTTACGTTTTAGCCCATTGTTGCAGCCACTGTGTTTCTTCTCATTTTGAGTCATGCCACATCAGCAAAAGGAGGTCCCAGGGTTTTTACTTCATTCCAATCACTAAGGTTGACTCTACTTTGAGCAGACAACTCTTCCACAGTCATTTCCTGAATGACTTCCAACCTTGGGGGCTCATTTATTGGCACTATATTTGACAGTGCTTCTCTAGTATTCCTAAGATTTTCAATATCTAATTGTTTCAGGCCCCCATGTATCTGTCAGCTTGTTGTGCTGTGGTGGCTCGTGTATTTGTGTGATGCTGAAAGTTATGCAACCTGCATTTCAAGTACTTGCAGGATCACCCATGGTATACAGGTTTCAAATGAGCTTCCAGACTAGGATAGACTATGGCAAAGGAGCTGGCATTCCAATCATTAAACAATTAGCCATTGAAAACCCTATTTATAGCAGAGAAGCACTGACAATAGTGGTAGGCATGGCAGAATGTTTCGTTCTGTTGAACATAGGTTCACTACAAATTGGAAAGGACTCAGCGGCACCTAACACCACCAACAACAACCCTGTCCTAATCCCCAACAAATATAGTCTCGTCTCATTCTCAAGGCCCTTCCTAATCCCTTATGCTGTTTCAAATATCCACATCATTCAGTTGCATCAGGCCCTTCCCAGAGAATAGTTTTCAATGTTCCCACAATGACCACTACAATTGGGCAGACACAGGCCCCTCACCCATCAGTATGGAGCAAGGGTCGCTACTTCCATGCAGGCTCCCTACTGTATTCCCTCAGTCAAGAGGCAGCATTTCCTTCTTTGTAGTGTTGTTACAGCACTTTTATATTTTTTATTAGTCTGTTTTCTATTTCTTCAATGTTAACTTCCTAAAGATCACCAGTCCTGACTTGGTATTACTAGTCTGTAATAGAGAAGAAAAAAAAAAATTTTAAATGCCTATTAATTGGCAGAATCATTGGCAGTGCAAAATTCTACAAACATTATTTTCTAGTTTTACCAATCTTTCTCAGTATTTCCATGTTGGCCTCAATAATAACAATCATTGTTTTGTATGTATTAAGGGAAATATTTAAAAATGTATAAAATAAAAGAAATGATTAGTTAATTAATAGTTATAATTCTAACCTCATATACTGTTGTCTTATAGACAAAAAAAAAAAAAAAAACCATGAAAAATAAAAGCACATCTGTTTTGGTTATTGTTTTCCATCAATCTAAGACCAAAGTTTCATTCATAATTTTCTCATGTAACTCTTCCCTCCCACTGAATTTTGTATCTAAAGGAATTAGATAATTAGGGAGATTTATGTCATTTATTGTGTGCCAAGATAAAATAATTCTTTACTTTGTCCTATGCTACAATAAGATAAGAATTAAAACATATAATTTGCATTATCAATATAAAACTTACGTTAAAAATAAAAATGTGAAATGAGTCTTTTATGTTTAGAGACATTGAAAATTAGTGAAGTTATGAACATTCCAAAAAAAATGACCTTTATCACCTTCTAGCAGTAATTTGTTTCCACTTACAAATTTCCTTCACACCAAAATTTATCTATTCACACTTATTTTGAATTGATACAACTTGGAGCTATTTGACTTAAAGATAGTATTTTATAAACATTATTTTAATTAATCTAATCTTTTCTGGGTTTATCTGTTTCCAGTCATATATTTGTGAAAACTAAAATTTGAAATCGATATTATTGTATTGTTTTTCCCCTAACAAACACAAGACATAATCATAACATCCATTTTACCCCAGAGGAAGAATTTTATAACAAGAAATACAGCAATCATACTTTCAATATTTGCTGTAGAGGAAATAGAAGTTCTTAAAGTTCAAGTATTTGCACAATTTTGAAAAGAAACAAACATGAAAAGAACTCCCTAGACAATGGAAACTTCAAGTAGGCTCTGTTTTAAGCCTGTGCATTGAGGTCTTCTAACATAAACTGTGTGTTATTTTCTATTATTACATGATGTTCTATTATTACAATATCTAAATGTGATAGAAAGCAATGACAAGACTGATAAACTGTAGCACAATCCAGTTCAGAGCATGTAGTATGAGTCATAAGACCATAAATGAATAGCAACAAAACCAGGAAAAGGCTCTGGTGAGAATCCAAAGTTCTTCTCCAAGACAGAATAGGTTAGCGCTGAGAGATGGCCAGGGACCCTGTGGTTTGTTAATTTCTGAAACAGAAACAAAGGTGTGTCAAGTATAACAATCTGTCCAATTTCTGACCTCTCAAGAAAAAAAAATTAAATTTCTTTATACTCTTCCTCTCCTATCATATCACATCTATATTTTTAAGGTGTTTGCTGAACAAATCTCCTGGCGATAAGATAGAAAAGGTTACAAATCACTCCAGCCATTGTTTGAGATTCCAGGATTAGCATGAGCAGGACAGACAAGGCAGAGTCAACCATAGAAGATTTCATGGTAAAATCCTCACTTCCGCCCCCATGTTTATGTCTCTTTTTCCCCTAGTGTCAATCACATGACTTATTTCACATGACTTATATTTTTATTGAAAGATAGCCTGCAGTCATATCCCCTTGGCATCTGATCCTGATCAGATCTGGGAATCTAAGCAGGGTCAGACCGGGTTGTTACTTGGATGGGAGATTGCCTGGGAATACTGGTGCTATTGGCTTGGGAGGAGGACCTGAGAGCCCATGCCCCAAAACCAGTCAGCCACTGAAAATCCTATGAATGACAGAGAAGCATTGACAATAGTGCTGGGCATGGTGCAGTGTTGTGCAGTGTTTCATCTTTTGTACATAGGATCACTATGAGTCGGACTTGATCTGAGAGCACCTAACAACAACAATGAAAAGATAAATCTTATTATGTAATGACCTAAAGGAAAATGCAAATATCTAAATCAAGATAGTAAAGAAAATCATATTGAAACAATTTTTGCAAGCAATTCTAACATTTTATCTCTATGGTTCAAATTTTATTTAACCTCTTTGTGCCTCAATTTCCTTAAGAAATGAGGACTCTAGTAATATCTTAATGGGCTATTGTGCAGGGAATGTGAGTAAAAATGCTTAATGACTTAAAGTAGTGCCTGGTACAGTAAACTCTCTACCTAAATTTGGATCATTATTGCATACTTATTGTTATTGTGTTATTAAGCCTTTAATACAGGCATTCATCTCTTAATAAGCATAGAGGCAAATAATTTTGTTTTTTTTGTTGTTGTTGTTTGTTTTTTGTTTGAGGCAAAGTCTTGCTATGTAACCAAGGCTGGCTTGAAACCCTAATCTTCCTCCCAAGTGATGGTATTATAGGCAACACCACTATGTCCAGTACTTTCTCAATTTTTAGAGAATATTTATACCTACCATTGTGAGACAAGCATTGTGGCAAACGCGGGTCATTTCAGCAATCAGGAAGGGGAAGGAGGAGGGGCAAGTGTTTGAGGCCACCCTGAACTATATAGAAAGACCCTATCACAAAACAAAACAAAACAAACAAACAAAAAAAGACAAAAAACAACAGCAACAACAAAACCTACATGTATTAGCAATCTTAAGGTGTACATTTCTTACTCAGAAAATGGTAACTAGAAAAAACTGCAGTGCAGTGGAAGTTAGTGTCCTAACTCTAGTTTATACTATTAATCCCATCACCTATCCAGTTATGGAGAGTAGGGAATTTTTGTTATATTACTTAAAAAAGTTCAAATGGATTTTCTTGACTCTAATGAAAATTCTGCTCTCTGATATTATTAGTACATTAAGTCTCTGAATTGATAATGTTTTTTTGATTTCACTTCCAATCACAATATTTTACATTTTCCCCCCTCTTAAAAATTAGAAATGATTTACCCCTACTTCCTTATTCAATGCTCATCTAATTATTTTTCAGACTTTAATTTATCACAGTCTTCTCTCTTCCAAAGCAACCAAAGACATTTCCTTACTCCTTGCATGAGTCCTATTCCTAGCAAGAGAATATGAAGAACATAAAGAAGCTAGCGTATCAGTGGATCAGCAAGAAGTTGGCCCTGACATTAGCTATACATCCATTTTGAAGGACTGTCTTATGATTGTGTGCTCATTGATTTGTTTTATATCAATTTATTTATGCACTTAAAAATATTTATCAAAATCTACCCAATGTTAGGTGATGCTACTGCTAAAAGAATTTTAATCCTGATGTTAATCATTGTGCGTGGTGTAACTTAGACAGAAAAGAGAGGTGCCTTTCTGAGCTTTATTCTGAGTAACACTTTGCCAGGGCTTTCCAGAGCCAGCACAGCTCACAAACAGCTAGCATCACTGGAGCATCCACACTCAGTAGCGATGACAAGACAAATGCTTGCATCAGGTTAGAAGGCAGGTAGTCTCCTACCTGATATGCTTACCTGCTTACAAAGTTTGGATCCAGAAGTAAGTCTCCAAGTTTCTTCATGCAAATCCCACTCCCTACCAGCCACGTTGTCAGATTTGAGCCCTACATTGTCCATTTATATATTGATTGTTTATTGGTTTTCCATTATTGTCTAGCTCAAGGACTCCATGCATATTCTATTCCCACTCAAACTCCAAGCACTCTTATACGGCAGTATGTGAAACTCTGGGTTCATATTTTTCTTTTTCTAGAAGAGCTCATGCAAACACACCAATCCTGTTCTCCTTATCTCCTATTCTTCTAACCTTTTTCCAGTTTTCTGTCTTCCTTCTGTCCCCTTTGTCACTCCCATATCTAGTTTAAATATAGTTTTACCTGTTCTCTTTCATTGGTACTCAGATTCCCCTCATTTTTCATGACCACTTATCACTATAAAATTTATTTTCCTTGCTACTTTCTTAAAAAGTACCCACACATAGAAACACTACTCAATTAATATCAGTTTCTATTGTTATTTCATTTCTTATTCAAAACCTTGGGGAGACTCAGTGTCTAGAAGTTTGTATGACATCATTTTCAAGGGCTGTATAGCCTAGTTCAAGTCACTTCTCTCTATTTCTCCAAAATGTTTGTGCTTTGGCAGTCGAGGGGGATTGGAAAAAACTTGGTGTGCAGCTTTCTTTTATCACTTCGAATTATTTGATACTTATGTGGAATTATTTACAGGCATGTAGAGATGCCATGAAAATTCTTACTACAGATACTAAAGTCTTTCGGGGTTCATATTTTCCTGCCAGTTTGACTTTTTATTCAATACAGAGAGACTATGTCTTCCAAAACTCCTCTTTACCCCTTCCAATCCACAATGTTGTTTCCTCTGATGTCTCCGAAATAGTCAACTCATGTAGTACTTCAGGTGATCACCACTTTGATTTAGGCCTTTGCCCCTCAATTTATTAGGCCTCATTGAGGACTCAGTCTATCTTACGGGCTACATGTATCTAAGCAAATGCAAAGACATTCACATACTCATGCTAACAAAACCATGAATGAATTTTCCCCCTACAGGCCAGAATAACTCATCAAAATGTGAAAACTTACAATGAGTAAAATAAGACGGAATAAAAAAGCCCAAACTTACAACTGTATCATAAAAAACCTTGCATGCTCATAAAAAAAATTCTGCCAGCAAAATTTCAATTAACTTTTTGATGGTAAAATTTTTCTAAATAAAACCTCACCTGCTGCTGTGACTTCTCTATAGAAGAATTGGAGAGAACTATGTAGATCCTGCACCTGTTGAGTTATACAGAAAATCTACAGGAAATCAAGAGTGTAAACCATGTGATTAAATACAAAAGATTAGAATGAAACCTTAGGTGGCTATGGTTTCTGCTGTTATTTCAACTCTACATGCTCTTGTACATCACATATCATTAGTGGACAAAATTACATAATAACATAGTACTTGCTTTATGCTTAGAGTTCTTAGACAATGTTCAATATGTGAACATCTATGTCTATTCAGAGCATACAGAATGAATAAGTCTATCAGAAAGGTTATCATGTGGCTTTTACGAATTTTGATAACTGGTGGCCTTGTGTTATGCATGTCTATGACTCTGGAGAGTAGATTTAAGTTCAGCCTTGTGGCAGCTCCTGCAGGGGCTAATCACGAGAGCTGCTGTGACTAAAACTGAAGTGGAAGTTGCAGCTGCCTGGGAGAGGATTTTCATTAAAGCTGTCTGCCAGTGGCAATACAGAATCCAGACTGGATTTTAGAAACAAAATGTGACACTTGCAAGGTAGTTGGACACAATATTCAAAATTTTCTAATGGAGGCATTGTGTCTTTCCAACATGAATGGAAATAAAATCTTTAAGCTATTATTGCCATAAAATTCACCCTATGACAAACTGGCAAAATGTGAAGATTTCCATATTTCTTTGTAACTGATAATTATAATACACAAGTATATTCTGTGGTTAAGATTAAAATATGTTTTTCATTTAAAATTAATTACAGCTAAGAACAAAGGCTAGAGGATAACATGAGCTGTGTTAAAATAACAACATTATGGGTAAATTTTTTCTGGCTTTTTCTATTGTAATTATTATTATGTTATTGTATTATAACAAAATAAATGTAAAAATATTCAACACTTAAATTTTGGTTTATTTAAGGATAAAAGTCAATCTAAAGTTAAGGTTATATATTTAATACTCTGCTTTTATCCATAGTTTAAGAAATTAGCCCTATTTATGCTATTCTTCCTAGTAAGATAACATTTGTTGTTGTTAGGTGCCATTGAGTTAGGTCCAACTCATAGGTAACCTCATAGCATTTTCAATGGATGATTGGTTTGGGATTGTTTCCAGAGTGGATGGCCACACACTCTCCCATTTTTATGGTGCTGGGGATGGAACCCTGGCCCTCAGAGTGTGCAGACAGCACTCTACCAACTGAGCTAAACCATAGCCCTAAAATAACATATATTTAGGAAAAAAGAAAACATGGTTCAGGAAATCTATAATAAACATCATTTAATATTTCTATTTCAGTTATGATATAGGTTCACTAAATAGTAGTACCTTAGTAATATTTGTGTTAGTCTACACATTCCAGGTGGTAAACCATAAAATAATCTCTCTAAATGAAACTTAGTCTATACATTCCAGGTGATAAACTATAAATCATCTCTCTAAAAGAATTTAATTCCTTGTTATGATAATTTTAGTGCTTAGAAACTCTACCAATAACAAAGATTTGCAGTATTATTTTTCAAGGGAAATAAAGTGAATAGGAGTCACATAATATTGTATTAAAATGTTAGTATTAGACCTCACACTAAAAATAAAATCTCCCTATTTTCTCTTGCTTTATCACAGCAAATATATTTCTTCAGTTACATACTTATCATGTTTCACTTTTAAAAATATGTTAAGATCTGAGTAATGATGAGTAACTATCTTAGTTCACATCTATGTTATGCCATCTTGCTCCCAAGCACTTTCCTACTTGTTGGATATTCTTCCTATGTCTTTAAGGCTGATAGGAATCCACAATTAAGCCACATCTTTGACATATTCAATGGCCTTAGTAGGTATTATTTTACTAAATGGATCTTTCAAATAGAAACTGAAGGGAATTCAACGACTGATCCTGCTCATACAGTGCTTCTGAGTGCAGAAACTAAATGGTTAAGAGATTTTTGCAGCAGTATCATTGATGAAACAGACTTGAAAATTTATGATTTCTGAATAGAAACATTTAGATTATTGTTAATAATATATATTTATGAGAGTCTCTTTTAAGATAAATGTAGTAAAGTGCTTCTTTTTTAAGTCACTGTTGTTTAAAGATGGTTTTGAGCATACAAAGGAAAAAGTAGAATGATCCCAAAGAATCCAAGAAAGGAAAAAATCCATGGAAGGAAGAAGAGGGTTTTCTCACAAACTGATGTTACATAAAGACATTAATATTTTAAACCAAATGAATATCTTTGTATGCTTTTCAATCACAGGAAGGTGCTGGTAGTTATCATAAAATCTATCAAAGTAACATGTCTTGGGGAGGTATTACTGCAGACTTCTCCATATCCACATTGAAAGCTAGAAAGGAGTGGTCACAGTTGATTCATATCAAAAAAAAAAATCTCCAACCAAGATTAATGTATCCAGCAAAATTATCTTTGAAACTAAAAGAGGAGTATAAGACATTTAATGATATCAATACATTTAAATGATTTGCAACCACCAAACCAGCCCTGCAGAGGATTATAAATTGATTACCACATCCAGGAGAGAGAAGACAACCCTATATAGGAAATCAAAGACTTGGTTAGCTGAGATGAGTGCAACCCAAGAAAAGAACAAAGCAAACATGATTCATAAACCAGTAACAGGTAATGATTGGATGCATAACAATAAACACTCCTCAATAATCACTATCAATGTAAATGGTCTTAACTCACCAACTAAGAGACAGAGACTGGCTAATTGGATGAAAAAACATAAACCTTCAATATGTAGTATTCAAGAAACTCATCTAACTCACAAAGACTGCAATAGACTGAGAATTAAGGGCTCGAAAACTGTATACGAAACAGGGGGAAAAAAGGAGACATTGCAATTCTAATATCAGATAGATAAAATTTCAATACAAACCTAATTAGAAGAGACAAAGAAGGACACTACATTTTAATAAAAGGAACAATCAATCAGGAACCAATAATGCTCCTAAATATATATGCCCCAAATACTGGGGCACCTAGCTTTATAAAACAAACTTTATGGAATATAAAGAACTTTATTAGACCAGAAACAATAATAATGGGAGACTTCAATACCCCACTTTTGTCAAGAGACAGGTCATCAAAATGAAAAATCAACAGAGAAATGTCGAATCTAATCTCCACTCTAAGCCAGTTGGATCTCACAGATATATACAGAATACTTCATCCACAGGATGAGAAATACACATTCCTCACAGCTCAACATGGTATGTTTTCTAAGATAGATCATATGCTAGTCCATAAGAACTCCCTCAACAAATACAAAAAAGTAGAAATTATCCCCAGTTCCTTATCAGACAATAATGGGATAAAATTGGAGCTCAAGAGCAAGAATAATCCCAGAAACTTTACAAACTCACTGAGACTGAATAATACAATGCTGAATGACCAATGGGTTGTTGATGAAATCAAATTGGAATTTAAAAAATTCCTGCAATCAAATGATGATGAAAATACATCCTACCAAAACATATGGGATACAGCAAAGGCAGTTTTAAGAGGGAAGTTTATAGCATTAAGTGCCCTCATCAATAAAATAAAGGAGAGCCAAATAAATTGCCTAATGATGCATCTTAAGACTCTAAAAATCCAACAAAAAATCAATCCTAAAAGGAACACCCAAATAGAAATTACAAAAATAAAGGGGGAAATATCTCAATTAGAATCCAAAGAGATAATTCAAAAAATTAATAAGAAAAAGAGATGGTTCTTTGAAAAGATTAATAAAATAGACCCTCCTCTGGCCAATTTCATCAAAAAGAAAAAGAAAAAACTAACATAGTATGGATTATGAAATAAAATGGGTCCATAACCACTGACTACAAGGAAAACAAAAAAAAATCAGGGATTACTATGAGAGATTGTATTCCCAAAAATATGAAAATGCAGAAGAAATGGACAAATTTATTAACACGTATGATCTACCAAAGCTAACCCCAGAAGACATAACTGACTTAAACAAGCACATGATATATATAGAAATAGAAAAGGTAATAAAAAAAGTCTCCCAACAAAGAAGAGCCCAGGTCCCAATGGGTTCACGGCAGAATTTTACCAATCTTTTAAAGATATAATACCTGTCTTCCTCAAGTTATTCCAAAAAATAGAAGAGGAGGAAACACTCCCAAATTCATTCTATGAAGCTACCATCACCCTGAAACCTAAACCAGGAAAAGATTCATCTAAGGCAGAGAATTATAGACCCATCTCCCTTATGAATTTAGATGCAAAAATATTTAATAAAATTCTGGCAAACAGAATCTAGCAGCGTATAAAAAATATTATTCACCATGACCAAGTGGGATTTATACCACAGATGCAAGTCTGGTTCAACATATGGAAATCAATTAATGTAATCCAACATATCGAAACTGGCAAACAAAAACCACATGATCATCTCATTTGATGCTGAAAAGACCTTCTACAAAGTGCAACATATATTCATAATAAAAGTGCTGGAGAAGGTAGGTATAACAGGCAATTATCCTAATATCATAAAGCCATTTATGACAAACATATGGCCAACATTGTATTAAATGGAGAAAAACTGAAACCATTTCCTCTTAGATTCAGAACAAGGCAAGGATGCCCTCTCTCTCCTATTCTATTTAAGGTAGTAATTGAAGCCTGGCCAGGGCAATCAGATAAGAGAAAGAAATCAAAGGGATACAGATTGCCAATGAAAAGGTCAAAAGATCCCTATTTGCAGATGATATGATACTATACCTGAAAGACCCCAAAACCTCAACCAGAAAACTTCTAGAACTAATCAGCTCTTTCAGAAAAGTGGCAGGTTATAAAATCAACACACAAAATCAATAGCTTTTTTTTACACCAATTGCAAACAGGAAGAGAAGGAAATTTCAGAAAAAAAAAATACCTTTCACGATAGCCCACCAGAAAACCAAATACCTTGGAATCAATCTAACCAAAGACCCTTCAGACCTCTACAAGGAAAATTTCAAAACATTAAAGAAAGAAATAGCAAAGGACACTGAAAAATGGAAAGAACTTTCCTGCTCCTGGATAGGGAAAATTAATATAGTAAAAATGGCTATTCTACCAAAAGCAATCTATAGATTTAATGCAATACCCATTAAAATTCCACTGACTGACTTTACAGAAATAGAAAAAATGATCCAAAAATTCATATGGAATCACAAAAGACCACCTATAGCCAAAACATTCTTAAGCTGCAAAACTAATGCAGGTGGAATCACAATCCCTGACTTCAAGCTATACTATAGGGCAGTGGTTGCAAAAAACAGCTTGGTACTGGCACAAAAATAGGCCTGAAGACATCTGGAACAGAATACAAGACCCAGAAATACCTCAACACACATGTAGCCACCAGATTTTTGACAAAGGAGCAAAGCAAGTAAACTGGAAAAAGGACAGCCTTTTCAACAATGGTGCTGGGAAACATGATCATCCACATGCAGAAAAATGAAAGCAGACCCGCATCTCTCAATATACATGAGAGTTAACTCAAAATGGATAAAAGATCTCAACATAAAACCAGAAACTTTAAAACTTATAGAAGGCAAGATAGGCAATACACTACATCATGTAGGTATAGGAAAATGTTTCCTTAATAGGACTCCAATTGCTGAAGAAATTGCAACAAGAATAGAAAAATGGGATTACATGAAATTAAAAAGCTTCTGCACAGCAAAAGAAACAATTAACAGAGTCAAGGAAACCCTCACTGAATAGGAAAAAAAATTTCACATCCTGTACATCAGACAAAGGTCTAATTACCAGAATTTATAAAGAACTCAAGCAACCCCCCCCCAAAAAAAATAACCCAATACACAAATGGGCAAAGGAACTGAATAGACAGTTCTCAAATGAAGAGGTCCATAAAGCCATGAAACACATGAAAAAATCCTCAATATCCCTAGCCATTAGGGAAATACAAATTAAAACAACTCTGATATTTCACCTTACACCAGTAAGAATGGCCAAGATCAATAAAACAAATAACAACAAATGCTGGCACGGTTGCAGAGAAAAGGGAACATTCTTACATTGTTGATGGAGCTGTAAATTTGTCCAACCCCTGTTGAAATCAATATGGAGGTATCTTAAAATACTAAAAGTCAATCTACTATATGACCCAGTCATAACACTATTGGGAATTAATCCAAAGGGAGATGTGTAATCATACCACTGAGACACTTGCATCTCCATGTTCAATGCAGTTCTTTTCACAATAGCAAGGATATAGAATCAACCAAAGTGCCCATCAACAGAAGAATAGGTAAAAAACTATGGTACATATACACAATGGAATACTACTCAGCAATAAAAAAAAAAAAATGAAATAATGTCATTTGCAGCAAAATGGATGGAATTGGAGAAAATTATTTTAAGTGAATGAACACAAGCCCAGGAAGAGAAACACCACATGTTCTCACTTATATGTGGGAGCTGAATAAAAAATATAAGAAGGAAAAAATCCTATACAAAGGTTGGATCATAATAAAAGAAAAAAAGCTAAGAATGGTATTATTATAGATGGTCTAGAAAATGCATGCAATAATTCGGGCAAGGTAAAAAGAAAGTTCACTACGGAAAAAGTTTCTATCTTAAACAGAACTGGAACCCAAGGATATATAGAAGAATATTACCATAAAATGACAAGCAAATGGAAGAGAAGTCTTTGATGGGGGGATAGGGAGGAAGGGAACAAGAGGGTAAGGGGGAACCTATATGAATAATGTTGTACAAATGCATATATGGAAATGTCACAATGAAAAGCATGTCAGAATGAATCATATTAAGGTGTACATTAAAAACTTCCAATAAAAAAATAAAGTAACACATCAGACGTTTGTAGTTAAAAAAAAAAGAAGACAAAGAAATGGTAATGCTTGAGCAAATGAAGCATCCAAAAAGTTGTAGAACTTGCCTCTCTCCATGCATAAGATTGCCACTTCTGCTTGCAGGTGTCAAATGATAACTTCTTAATGTGAATGCATCATTTGTATATCTCTACATAACAAGTAAATATAAACACAAGTTACTCAATTTAATTACTATGTAAGCCTCTATAGATGCTAGCCATTCTACTAACTTTCCCACTTCATTCGGAGCATAATTCCATTAAACTTAATATCTGGTGAATGGTAAATGCCTCCAAATTATTAGTTTTTCTTCCATTTTCAAGAATGTATTGTTGTCATTGCAGCAGTTTCCTAATGCAGTGTCTTACCTCAGTTTGCCCTTCTAAACAACATATTTACTCCAGTTTTAGTTTCTCTCCTTTCTCTACTCATTATGGATTCACTCTGGATGATTACTAGTATATTCTTTACAATTATGAGCTACAAATTTTCAGGTTTAAAATCATCCATCTCTCAGCTGAAACTAAGAAAGTAATGTGGAAAAGATAGTATAATAGAGTTAGTACATGCATCATCTTCCAAGATGTGGCTGAATTATAGCCATATTTTCCACACATGCTGAAGATGGCCTCTTTATGAATATCCATACTTGCAAAGTACTTCCTTATATAGTTTCTGTATTCATCTCTTATCATATATACATATATGTTTATATATATATATATATACATATATACATACACACACACACACACTTACACACCACATGAAGGTGAACAGAATTTTCATGCATACTGAAATTATATTTTGAACTATATGAAAAAATACCATTTCCTAACCTAAACAAATGTGTTGGTTTTGCTTTGTTTTTTGTTTTTGTTTTTGTTTTTGTTTTGTTGTTGTTGCTGTACACAGGGATTAAACCCAGAGCCTCGAAGCACATAATTTGCAAGTGTTCTACCACTTGGTTACATCCTTAGTCCATTTTCTATTTTTTATTTTGACTCAGAGTCTCATTAAGTTATTCAGGCTGCTTCTGTCTTCCAACTTGCAATCTTCTTTCCTCATTCTCCCAAGTAGCTAAGATTACAGGCATGTGCCATGACCAATAGCTAGAGTGCTGAATTCTTGACTTCAACTATCAGCAAATGAATTTTAAAAACAAATAATAAGGAAAATATTCCATAACCTATACACACAAACACAAATTAAATCATTACAACTGGGAAACTTTAAAAAAAAGAGTCTGATGAAACATTTTAACATTAGGCAAATATATTTATTTTCTATAATGGACATATAGTACATAGACAATTATCATTCAAGTTCAGACTGCAAAGTTTTAAGTAAAACTAAAGAAACCCTCTGTTCTCTTAAAAATATATGTATTTTAGACACTAAAATTTTCTCAATTTAGTAAGAAAAGAGTGGTCCACTGTATTTTATGTGGGATTAGTGATATTATATAGATTATAAAGACAATTTTAACTGATAGAATGATGGAGGAATAGAGTAATAAAAGAGAGTAATTAGTTAAAATATTAAAATATATGAAAAATCAAATATATACAGCTGTTAGAGTCAGTGTTTCTGCAAATAATAGAAGATCCTGAGAGGTATTTAGAAATATTTTCTCTATATATCAGCCATTTAAAATACCCTGATATCTCTCAACATTTCAGCTCCTACATTTCTTTGTATAGGATGGTGATTACATGATTCAAGGCCACTTTTCTCAGGAATCTTCACCCTGGCAGTTCTGGTTATATTCTACCTCTAATATTTACCACTGATGGTAGATAAATAAGAAATATTTGAGGATATGCTGGATTTTATTCATAATCTTCTGTACCCCTATTGTCTTTGTTGTTGTTAGGTTCCATGGTGTAAAATCTGACTCATAGAGACTGTAAAACAGAACAAAATATTCCCTGACATTGTGCCTGGCACATGATTTTTTTTATGTTTAAGCCCATTGTTGCAGGAGCTGTATCAGTTCATCTAGTTGAAGGTCTCCATTTTTTTTGTTGTTTACCTGCCACTTTCCCAAATATGAAGCCCTTCTCGAGGGATTGGTCCCTTCTGACAGTATGTTCAAAATATGTAATATGCATTCTAACTATTCTTTCCTCCAAGGAATACACTGGTTGCAATTTTTCTAAGTTGGTTCTTTTGAAAGTCAATGGTATATTCAATATTCACCTTAAGCACAATAATTCAAAAGCAGCAATTGGTCTCTTATTTCTCTTATTCAATGTCCAGGTTTCACAAGCATATAGTGTGACTGAAAATACCATGGCATGAGTTAGGGACACCTTTTTCTTCAATGTGACATCTTTACTTTTCAACACTTTAAAAAGGTATTTTTCAACAGCTTTTCCCAGTGCAATGCATCTTTTGACTTCATAGTTGTTGTTAGGTGCCATTGAGTCTGTATCTGACTTATAGCAACTCTGCATAAAACAGGCAAAACACAATTATTGTCAGTGCTTCTCTGCTGTTCATAGGGTTTTCAATGGCAGATTGATTTTTGGGAGTGGGTTGCCAGGTCTGTCTCCCAAGCCTACAGAACCTGGTCTTTCCAGGTGGTCTCCCATCCAGCTACTAACCAGGTCCTACCCTGCTTAGCTTCGGAGATCTGACAAGATTGGATGCCACAGGGCTACGGCTGTAGGTAGTCCTTGTATAGATTCCTCATAAGTACAAATCAGTACTCTGGTATTCCCAGTCTTCAGAATGTTATCCAAATTTGTTGTTACTCACACAATCAAACACCTTTGCATCTCAATAAAACACAGATAGACATCTTTTTGGCATTCTCTGCTTTTGGCTAATATCCATCTGATATCAGCAGTAATGTCCCTGGTTCCATGCCCTCTTCTGAATCCGGCTTGATTTTCCAGAAGTTCCCTGCTAACATATCACTGCAGCCACTTTTGAATGATCTTTAGCAAAATTTTACTGTGTGAGATATTAATGATATTATTTGATAATGTTTTCATTTGGTTGGACCCCCTTTCTGGTCATAGTTGCAAATATGGATCTCTTCCAGTCACTTGGCCAGGTAGCTGTTTTCCATATCCCTCAGCTTCTATTTCTTCCTTCAGTAATATTGGTTCCTGATCATATGCAACTTCTTGAAATTGTTGATCTTTCACCAATTCTTTTTGGTACAATGACTCTATGTATTCCTCCCATCTTTTTTTTTGATGTTTCCTGCATCATTTAGTATATTCCCTGTAGAGTCCTTCACTATTGCAGTTGAGGCTTGAATTTTTTCTTCTGTTCTTTAGGCTTGAGAAAACTGAGCATGTTCTTCCTTTTTGGTTTTCTATCTCCAGCTTTTTGCACATCATTACAAATATTACAATGATGTAATATTTGATTTCATTTTCATGTTCTAGCCTTTGAAATGTTCTGTTTATTTTTTAACCCCTATTGTCTAGTGCCATAATGTCTGATTGTAGTATTTTCCTTAGGCATTATTTATTTGTTTGTTTTGCCAGGACATAAGAGATACATGAGTAAGTGATATTATCTTTATTTCTACTCTTCTGTTTTCAAGCAAATGCCCATTAGCTATAGGGAAATAAAATATTTTGTATTATTTATGGCTTGAAGCATAAGCAACACACTGTTGGAGAGCACCTCAACATCAACAAGTTACTGTCTTTTAACTGTTACCACAGGGAGTCTTCAAATGGGTACAGCAAATAGGACATACATTTATACCAGATGTTTCTGGAAGATGGAGGAGAGAATCTTATAAAATCAATGAATTCTGGGAATGTTTGCCTTTTTTTTTGAGTAAATCAAGCTCATTTAGGAAGTATGATTTTGTATGATGTTGTATGAAGCAGTAAATAATTCCTCAGAGGATAGTTCCATCAGAGGCAGGATGAGAAAAGAGAAAGAAATTCACATCCTGAATATGTTGATTTACATGAGATAACAAAAGGCCAGCCTAAGAAAATGTGTCCAAAAATAATCATAGCTTGCAGGGTAAGTTCATTCAGAGTAACATCCAAATCTCGGGGTTGAATACTGGTTTCTTTTGCTAGAAAGGCAGTCACTAAGCTGGAACAGTAGCCAAGTTAATCTTATTTAAGTGAAATTTTTGGTACTGAGTTTATGAATAGTCTCCATCTGTAGAATGGTCATATTTATGACCCTATTAAAAAGCACTAAGTGGCAATTTTCATTGCCTTATTCATTTGGGGGACATTTGACTGTGAATATTTATATAATCCACAAATATAATCAAATTCTGGCCAATGCTCATTTTGAAGGGTCTTTTATATATCTCTTCTACAAACTTTCTTCTCATTTATTCATCTGTGTGAAGTCCTATACTCTGCACCATTAGTTCTTTAACCTCTATTGTCTAGTCCCATGTTATTTTTCCTTGAGGGTAGAGACCATAACCTCAGTGAATACCTTAAACACTTGGTGGGCATATTTCCTTTAGGAACATAAAATCTATAGTGTCATTTTTCCTTGGGCATTATTTCTTGTTTTGCCAAGAGGTCATTATACAAGACTGAGAGTTACTATCTCTATTTCTACTCATCTGTTTTCAAGCAAATGCCTTTTAGCTATAGGGAAAGAAAATATTAGTTCACAGTCTAACTTCAGGTCATCTCTCTTTTTGCACAAAAAAATGTAAGGAAATGTGTGTGGGGGCCCATGTTCTACCTGCCAGGAAGGCTTTTTTCCCATGTGCTCCTTCAAATTTTGAATGAAACTGTAGCCATGTTTTATGAAAGGGGCCAGCATATCATGTTAGTATCCTGTGACTCATTCTACAATATTTTACTGCAGTATTACTTTTTCATCACCACATCTTATGGAACTCTAGATGAGGCCACAATTTTGGAGTAAGGGAAAGAACTCAGCATGCAAAATTAGGCAGATTGGAATGCGATTAAAAACAATAAAACAAACAACAAAACAAAATTAAACAAAAGCAAAAAAAAGTGAATGACTGCTAAAAGATGAAGTATGCCCGAATGGATGGTATAGTGTGGTCTACTCAATGTTGAATCCAGGAAAAGGTACATTTTCAGACATATTCAGAGAAGTAGGCAGACACTTCTTATGACATGATTTGAATATAGCAAGTTATCCAAATGAATATCATTTAATGGAGAAAAGTTACATAGGCTACAACTCTACTTTCTGAGGGAGTCACTCCTGGAAAATTGAATAATAGCCTCCAAAAATTAACTCTTCAAAAAACAAAAAGAAAAACATAAACAATCAAAGAAACCCAAGGAGAATAATTCATAAACTTGTCAAAATGAATACATTTAAAAATCATCCTTGGTTGTAATTTTGGAAATTAACTAGACACTTAGAATAATTTGGAGTATTTATTCAAGAAAATGGTGGAATCAGCCAGGCATGGTGGCGCACGCCTCTAATCCCAGTGGCTCAGGAGGCGGAGGCAGGAGGACCACAAGTTCAAGACCATAGGCAGTCTGTGTAATTTGGTGAGACTCTGTCTCAAAATAGTAATCAAAAAGTGGTCTGGGGGTGCAGCTCAGTGGCCCAGCACTTGCAAAGCACTCAGGTGCAAAGCCCTGGATTTAAAAAAAAAGTGGAATCATAAGAACATTGAGCTATATGTTTGTTTTATGCCTTGTTTCCATTACTCAAGCCCCAACTCTGTGGTAGCTTCATAAACTAACAGCCCTAGCTGTGTGGGGTGGTATACACCTGTAATTCCAGTGACTTCGTAGGTGGATGCAGAAGGATCACATGTTCTAAGCTAGAGGCAGCCTGCATAATTTAACATGCATGAGGCCCTAGGTTCAACCCCATGTACCAAAAAACAAACAAAAAAACAAACTAACTAAGAGGCCTAAAGCCAGGTTTGGTGGTGCATGCCTATAATTCCAGCATTAAGGAGATAGAGGCAGGAGGGCCACAATTTCTAGGCCAGACTGGGATATATAGTGAGAACTTCTTTTGAAAAAGGAAACAACAACAACAACAACAACAACAACAACAACAAAAAAAACAATAACAGCAAAAAAGAAAGCTAGGAGTCTTGGTGCACACTTCTAATCCCAGAGACTTGGGAAGCTGAGGGAGGAGGATTGTAAATTAGAGGACAAAGGCAGACTCCAAAACTTAGCAAGACCTAGGCTCACAATGAAAAGTAATAAAATATCTAGAGGAGCAGCACTTGACTAACATGCAGAAGGCCCTGGGTTCAACCCTCCAGTTCTCCTAAAGAAAATAGTATTAGTAGTTATAATAATGAAAATGATATAAATAAAAAAAACAGAAAAAATGTAATAGCCTGGAAATCATAAAATTTGTGAAAATCAACCACTTTGAAACTACTGGAGGGGACCAAAAGAGTTTAAATTGAAGGATCCAAAATTCCAGAGAATCGTCACCATTTGACCTGTGTGCCAGCACACTAAAAGGCTGTGTTCTTGGCTCCTGTCATCATATGATTGAACTCAGAGCTTCCTCTGTATAAACAGCCCTCGTCTAAGGATATTTGTTAAAATAATTAGGGTTACATAACCAGTTAGGGCTAACAAGAGGCTAATCAAAACATTAAAAAAGAAAATAGGAACTATATGTTCACAGAGAACTTAAAAGATCTAACATATTCCTAGAAACTAGGAAACCATATACATCTTCAAGGCTGTGTACGTGCTAATGAAAACCCGAAGAATGCTAATTTCTGACCCTAGGCTCATTTTGAGGATCTGCATGAAACTGAAAGTGGAGATTAAGGCAAAGGTGTCAAGCCTGTCACAGCCTTAGAAGTGTGTTCCCAATAAAAATGTAGCACCTCTCAGCAACATCTTGGAAACTTATTGGTTTGAGGCATTAAAGAAAACTTCTGTTCAACCATTAGCTGACTAACCTCAAGCAAGCAGAGATTTTAGTAGCAAATATGGCAAAGAACACATACTCTACAGATTTTATCCACAAAGGTAATTAACATTATTTGTTACTGAGGATGTAGCTCAGTGGTGGTGTACTTGCTGAGTATGCATGAGGCCATTGATTCAATCCTCAGAATCACAAAAAAATCATTTGTTAAAACTGCAGTAACTGTAATTAAAAATCATGAGATAGGGTTAATTATATATATCATGAATCAGAAGAATGAATAGGTAATCTTGAAAATAAGTCAGTTGAGATTACCTATTTCAAAGAACTGAAAAAAATTATTAAAAGTAAGCAGAGACTTAGTGACTTGTGGATTAACATATAGCATACCAAAAAATATATAATGGGAGATCCTAAAGGACAGTAGCAAAAACAAAAGCATAGTTGAGTATACAATGGCTGAACCCCAATTAAATGAAAATTCTTGATCTGTACATCTAAGATTAGTGAACTCCAACATGAATAAATTCAGAGACATCCACATGCAAATATTTCATAAAGCTTTAGAAGATGAGTGCAAAGACAGACCCTTGAAATAACCAAGAAAAACATGACACATCACATATATACAATCTTTGATAATACTGACATTAAAAACATTGAAGGACACAAAGCAATGGTATGACATATTCAAGGAGCTGGAAGAAAAGGGATTGCCAGTTCACAAAGTCTATATTTTACAAAATTATTCTTCAAACATTAAAGAGAAATTAAGACATTCCAAGATAAAGGGAAATGCAGGACTTTTCACCAGCATTCATGTTCCAGAAAGGAATCATTTTGGTTCTAATGAAAGAAAGGTGGATATTAACTTGAATTCAAATAAGAAAGAAACAAAGAAAAAAAGAAAGAAGGAAGGAAAGAAAGAAAGAAAGAAAGAAAGAAAGAAAGAAAGAAAGAAAGGAAGGAAGGAAGAAAAGAAAGAAAGAAAAAAAAAGAAAGGAAGAAAGAAAGAAAAAGAAAGAAAGAAAAGAAGGAAGGAAGGAAGGGGTGCAAAAGTAACTGTACAGATAAATAAAAGATAGTAGGAATTTAGTATTTAAAACTCTTCTGTTGTTAGATGCCATTGAGTTGGTATCCGACTCATAGCAACCCTCTGTACAACAGGAGAAACACTACTGTCAGTGCTTCCCTGATGTTCATAGGGTTTTCAACGGCAGATTGATTTTTGGGAGGGGGTTACCAGGTCCTTTTCCCAAGCCTACAGCTTCTGGTGTTCCCAGGTGGTCTCCCATCCAGGCACTAACCAGGCCCAACCCTGCTTAGCTTCTGAAAACTCTTCTAGTTCTGATCGAAAACATAATTATAATAAAACAATATTTTAAAAACTACTGATAGGCATGTGGAATATAAAGATATAATATGTGTGGAAATAATTATAACAAAATGGGGAAGGGATGAAGTTATACTGGATCCATTTTTTTGGTATCATCAATATTAATATAGTATTAATCTGATTTAGATTGTTTTCATTTAAGTTGTAGACTGTAATTAGCAGGGAATCACTAAAAACATAACTCAAAATGGTATATTAAAACAACTACCAAGAGCATTAAAAGATAAAATATAAAAATGTAACAGCTCAATCAGATCAGTAATACATGATTGGGATAACAAGCAAAATAAGGTTTTGAAATTACACTTTCCACCCAGACATGGGCTGGGATTTAGCTCAGTGGGTAGAGAGCAGTGCTGCAGTCTCTAAGGCCCCGAGTTCAATTCCCAGCACCGCAAAAATGGGAGAAGGGCCTGGCAATCCACTCCCAAGACAATCCTGAAGCACTCAGCCATTGAAAACCCTATGAGGGTCCCTATGAGTTGGATACCGACTCAACGGCACCTAACAACAACAACTAACAACCCAGACATGGTGGCATACACCCATAAGCCCAGTGACTCAGAAAGCAGAGGTAGGAGGATTGCAAGTTCTAGGCCAGAGGCAACCTGTATAATTTAGTAGTACCATCTTGCAAAATAAAATGGTACATTTCAGAGACAGAGTGCTTGCAAAAACATGTGTGAGGCCCTAGGTTCAACTCTCAGTACTGAAAAAAAAGAAAGAGGAAAAGAAAGAAAGAAAGAAAGAAAGAAAGAAAGAGAGAGAGAGAGAAGGAAAGGAAGGAAGGAGAGAAAAGAAAGAAAGAGAGATGGAGGGAGGGAAAAAGAAAGAAAAGAAAGAAAGAAGGAAGAAAGGAGATAGCAAGAAGAAAGAGAAAGAAAGAAAGAAAGAAAGGAAAGAGAGAAAGGAAGAAAGAAAGAAGGAAATTATAACGTTACTATGTTGGTGTTGACATTTATAATCTTTCCTTAATGTTCATATATATTTATACAAATATTTATTTTAATTTAACATGATATTATAAACCATTTTTGGTCTCAAGTTTAAATTTAAAGTATAAGATGTGGAGTTTTAAAATGTTCTGTATAAAATGTGGAATGTGTATCTCTACATATGTGAACTTGTTGTTGTTGTTGTTAGGTGCCATTGAGTTGGGTCCTACTCATTTCAACCCTATGTATAGCAGAACAAAACACTCCCTGATTTCATTTTGGTTCTAATGAAAGAAAGGTGGATATTAACTCGAATTCAAATAAGAAAGAAACAAAGAAAAATAGAAAGAAGGAAAGAAAGAAAGAAAGAAAGAAAGGAAGAAAGAAAGAAAGAAAGAAAGAAGGAAAGAAAGAAAGAAGGAAAGGAAGGAAGGAAGGAAGGAAGGAAGAAAAGAAGAAGGAAGGAAGGAAGGAAGGGGTGCAAATGTAACTATACAGATATATAAAAGATAGTAGGAATTTAGTATTTAAAACTCTTCTGTTGTTGTTGTTAGGTGCCATGGAGTTGGTATCCGACTCATAGATCATGTGCAAGGCACATGATCTTATTTGTGCTTAAGCCCATTGTAGCAGACACTTTGTCAACTAGTCAAGTGGAAGGTTGTCCTTTTTATCCTTGACCTGCCACTCTCCCACACACGATGTCCTTCTCCAGGGATTGGTCTTTCCCGACTATATGTCCAAAATACATAAGACACAGTCTAGCCATCCTTGCTTCCCAGGAGTTCTCTGGTTGTACTTCTTCTAGGACAGATCTGTTGGTTCTTTTGGCAGTCCATGCTATATTCAATAATCGTCTCCAGCACCATAATTCAAAAGCATCAATTCTTCTCTTGTCTCCCTTGTTCAATATCCAGCTTTCACAATCATATGATGCAACTGAAAATACCATGGCATGAGTCAGATGCACCTTCCTCTTCAATATGACCTCTTTACTTTTCAATATATGAACTGGTTTTGAATAATATTATATATATTTATATTACATAAACTATAATATATACAATTAAAATATTATATGCTATATATAATTAAAATGTTTATGGATTGTTGGAAAATGTTAATAAGTTAAATGTATTAAATATTTAAAAATAACTATTATGATTTCATAATCACAAATTGTAAGTTAAAACTAGTCTAGTCATAAATATTTACATACATACGTGATTAAAAGGGCACAGGATAATATACATGATACTACTTATCCTTTCTCTATGAATGAGTTTTATTAATCTGAAAACAGTTTAAATAATTTTAACCACAAAGTCTTACACAGTGCATTAATCAGCAAAGATTACATAAATTCAGTGTCCCATTAAAATGCTTTTGGTCTGTGTGCACATGCAAATTTATTTGGAAAAGTTATTCTCTCAGCATTCCCATCACAGGGGGACTTATGTGATGTTTGTTTTCACTAAGAAGGAGAAAATGGAAAAATTTTTTCACAACCTGATTTGATTTATTTGAAAACAAACAAAAAGTGCTTTCTTACTGATGGCTTTTGGCTAGTTGCCCTTCCCTTCCATTTTTTTTTTTCTTTATTTTCAAGGTAGATTTAATAGCTTTCGGGAAAAACTTTAATTTACATCTTCCTTTTGAAATACATTTTCTTCTCTATGTTTTCTTATCTTACTCTCTGAAGCCTCATTTTAGTCTTTTCATGTTGAGGAATTAATACTGCACGTGACGAATTTTTTTCTGATACGTTTTCAACTTTAAAGAGGTTGTGTCTAATGATCTGATCCCCCAAATGATATGTTCTCATTGCTATTCTGCCTCTGAGAAAAGCCATATTATCTCTAGAGAGCAATGATACAGACTTATCCATTAATTATAAACTGCCTTACGTATCCAATGGAGAGGGAAGAAAGCTCTTTGTAGACAAAATCACTTTTAGTCAAAGAAAAAAGGAATTTACATAATTAACTTTAGTGATTAGAAAATTTGATATAGATATATTCACATGCTCAATAATTGCTACTTTTCATACTTGTTCTTGAAATATCAGTGTCCAAATGTTTTCTTATGTATTATTTTCTTACACAAAAATAATAGCCAATGTTAATTGAACTTACAATACATCAAGAAATATTCTAGGCACTTCGTCTGTGTCAATTTAATACTTGTGACAACTTATTCAGTAGGTATCATTATTGCTGTATTTTAAAGTAGAAGATTCTGAGGTAGGTAGAGGTGATTAACTGGCTCAGGATTTGAACTCAATTTTGCTGTATGGAGAAGGATGTGGCAATCCACTCCTGAAAGAAATCTGGAAACAGTTAGCCATTGAAAACCCTATGAGGGTTACTATGAGTCAGATCAGACTTTGTGGCACCTAACAGCAACAACAAAAATCTTGATGGCATGGTCTGCCATTTTAATCTCCATGACATTGTCAATATAAAAAAGTTATTGACAAAGCCGGGCGCGGTGGCCTGTAATCCCAGAGGCTCAGAGGTGGCAGGAGGATCACAAGTTCCAGACCAAAGGCAGTCTGCATAATTTAGTGAGGCCCTGTCTCAAAAAAGTAAAAAAAAAAAAAAAAAAAAAAAAAGGACTAGCATGCAGCTCAGTGGTCCAGCACTTGCAAAGCATGCAAACGCGAGGCCCTGGGTTCAACCCCCAGTACTGAAAAAAAAATTATTAACAAAAAATTTTATTTAGGATTAGATAGCTAATGTCATTCTTGGGCTGGGATTTAGCTCAGTTGGTAGAGCACCGCTCTGCAGTCTCTGAGGTCCCAAATTTAATTCCCAGCAGTGGGAGAAGGACGTGGCAACCCACACCCAAGGCAATCCCTAAACAATCTGCCATTGAAAACCCTATGAGAGTCACTATGGGTTGGACACGACTCCACGGCACCTAACAACAACAATGTCATTCCTATGTCACAAAAGATAAACACTTAAGTGGCATTTTAAAGATACAGATATTTGCTTAGAATTATTTCTTTAACGGATGTCAGAGCTCTTCCCCTGACTAAATCTCCATTAAATAGTAAATTTGCATGAGAATTTTGAAGTAGACCTTGTCAAGCATGTTCTCTATAATATTTTACCAAAAAGTAGACACTAGACATCCAAATGTGGATTTTTTTAAGTATTTTCTCAACAAGTCAACAAAACTCAAGGCAATCTAATTGTAAACAAACAAAATCAATGCTTTAAAGATCTCAAGAAAATATTAGTAGAAGTGGCTTGTATGTTTTGTGAAAAAATTAAAACTATGTTTCAATCAGATATATAATGTAACAGTACTTGAGGTTGGACCAGAGAGTTTTCTGATTAAAGTTATCATTTATGAATATAGAATAAATATATATTTTTCATAGAGCCTGTCTAAATGAAAACAAAAATGAGTCCAAACTATATACATTGAGCTTTTCTTAATATTAAAATCTTAAAATCTTAAAGTGTACTTTCACATTAAATGCTTATTTTATACTATCCATTCATCTATGTGTTTTAAAATACTGCTTCACTTATCTTTAATATACAATGACTAGTGTTATCTGAGGGGTTGGGGTTTAGTTCAGTTGGTAGAGTGCCGCAATGCAGTCTCTGAGGGCCTCCGTTTGATCCCCATCACCACAAAAATTCAAGAAGGACCTGGCAATCTGCTCCCAAAGCAATCCCGAAACAATTAGCCTTTGAAAACCCTATGAGGGTCAATTATGAGTTGGACCCGACTAGATGGCACCTAACAATGTTATCTGCATGATAGATAAGAAATTTAGAGATGTTAAATTGCTTGCTCAAAGTTATACTGCTGAGTTGTAGCAGGCACAGGAAATTTCGATGTGATTCCAAAGCCTGTGATCACAACCAGTAAGTATCCTGTATTGTGTATCTCAGGCTTTTAAAATTGCCATTGGTCCTCGCCACCTTTCTCTCTCTCTCTCTCTCTCTCTCTCTCTCTCTCTCTCTCTCTCACACACACACACACACACACACACACACACACACACAATTGCTGCTTAATGAGTCTAATAATAATGAAATATATAACAAAATTTGCATCACTTTCATTTATAGCTTTAAAATCTTGTAAAGCCCATACATTCAGGTAAGTCTCTAATTTTCTGATGTTGTACACAGCAAATAAATGCTAGTTCTATGCCATATAGATTCACATGAAATTTGTGAGATATAATATTTTAAAAATGAATAGTATCCCTGGTAGTTTTAACAACTTTTAATGCATAAAATGTACAACTATAATGATTTCAACAGTTTCTAGTGATGATTTATATTGTAGATGCTTCAAGTTAGAAATCAAATTTTGCTAGGGTGGTAGTTTATCAATCATCTAGTCTAGGAATCTCATGTTGTTGATAAGGACACTGGAGTTTAGAGATGCTATATGACCTTCCTAAAGCCACAGACCTAGTTGGCAGCAGAGTTGGTGTAATACCAGTATTTTCTATTGCCAACTCACTTCTTGCTTTTTTGCACTCTTTATATGAATTACCTTATCAAATAATGTAGTAAATACTAACTGTTAGTAAAAAAGGGCACAGTACTGGCCATGTGCAGTGGCGCATGCCTGTAATCCCAGTGGCTTGGGAGGTGGAGGCAGGAGGATTGCAAGTTGCAGACCAGAGGCAGCCTGCACAGTTTTGGGATAACCTGTCTAAAAAACAAAAACAAAAACAAAAAAGTAAAAAAATGGGCAGGGGGTGCAGCTCAGTGGTCCAGCATTTGCAAGTGGGAGGCCCTGGGTTCAACCCCCGTACTGCAAAAAAAAAAAAAAAAAAAAAAAAAAAAAAAAAAAAAAAAAAAAAAGGACAATATAAGTCTTGAAATAAGTGTAACATTTTATTAATGGATGAGATGGTCTCGAAGAATTATTAGAAGGCTGAATCTATTTATGCCTAATGAAAAACATATTACTCTATAGTCTTGAAATTTATATATATTACAGGTGATACTATAAGCAAGTTTGAATTATCTATTTAGACACACTCCTAAAATTACTATATATGTGTGTGTGTGTGTGTGTGTGTGTGTGTGTGTGTGTGTGTATTTCACAGTGCCTATTCAGAAGAATTATTACTTAAATATTTTGCAATGGCTTTTTTTTTTTTTTCAATGCTGGGGGTTGAACCCAGGGCCTTGTGCTTGCATGCTTTACAAGTGCTGGACCACTGAGCTGCACCCCCAGCCCAGTTTTTTACTTTTTGAGATAGGGTCTCACTAAGTTATCCAGACTGCCTATGGTCTTGAACTTGCAATCTTTTGTCTCTGTCTCTCGAGCTGCTGGGATTACAGGCATCCGACACAGTGTCTGCCTTCAGTGACTTTCTTTGTGTTATTCTGTAAGGACCTTTAAAGTCATGGTTGCAAGTGGAAAAACATTTATATTTCTTTTCAAATACAATTGGATAGACAATTTTAGGTAACTATTTGAGGCAATGGATGTGGTAATTATAATTATTCCACAATATATACAATAAATCAAATTATCATGTTATACATCTTTAATGTTTGCAAATTTTCAAGAATGCTCAAAAGGGGAAACATAAACATGTTTACACACAATACGCTTTGTTGTAGATGAATATATACATATATGTATATATATATATATATATATATATATATATATATATGTAATATACATTTTACACGATCTTTTGTAAATATTCCTGCATTTTAGATTCCTTAGACACACCACAGACATTTCAGACAGATCAATGAAAAACAATAAACTTACCTCAAAAAACCTAGCACCAGGTGGTTGCTCCAGTGTATTCAGGCTTGTAATTAGACATTTAAAAATGTTAACATATTAACATACATATAGATAAGATCAGCCACTCACTGTGACTACAAGAAAACAGGAACTAATTCTGTCACATTTTGTGATTATCAATTACATTCATACTTATTGTCTTCAAGATTCTTATGTTACACTAGACAGTGTAACTTATTTTTCCCCATATTTTTGAATAAGTACATAGAGCACTGTGATTGCTGATAATTAACTAATGACCTTAAGAAAACAATAACTCATATAATTTTCTTTTACTATAGAGCATACATACTAACATTTATTTTTCCTACTTCTCATGGGTTCTACTAATAACAAGATAAAGCATGAGAAAAGTAATTGCATAATGAAAACAGCTTTTTTTCTTTCTTGACTGTTTTCCCATATGTACCATATTAAGTAATCGCTAATGTTCTTTCTGTAAGAAAAGCATCTATTATAAAAATGTAAGATATAATTATCTTCTCATGACTAGGCTTTCAACCTACATTCAAATGACTTTAGTTTATAATTTATATGACATTAATATTTTTGCTCCTCTCAACATTCATATTTGTAGGATTAAATTTATAAGACAATCTTTTTGTGTTTTCCTGACTTGGATTTACTCAAGGTTAAGCTTGTAATGCATTCTTCTTCTCATTTACCCTTAACAGGAATTAGCAGAATTGTCAGGTTTATCAGGATGTTAAGGGAAGCATAACTAAACAATAACAGAGCATTTATGTTAAAGAAGCATTTCATGCTATTCAGATACACTAAATCACATAAAGCCTAATAACTTTTAGTTCAAAAATAGAATATCTATCAATATGTTTAGATGTTACCAAAATAATTGGTACCCATTTTAAATGTATTCCTAGTAAGCCAAGATTTTAAAGTTGTGGTAATTGAAGAACTTTAAAAGACAGAATTTCATTAGATTACAACCCCAATTAACACGTGATTTACAAATGCTTGGGTTATCATTTTCACCTCAAGTGGTTTAATCAGAAGAAAGTTCTTAGAGGAATAGAAATGGCCAGTATTTTCTGCAATGCAACAGCTCCCCTATCTTACAGACTAAAGTATATAAACTGGAATTCTTCTTTTGATAAATAATATTAATAACATTTACGCTATTTTGAGATCATTATATTTTCTTTCTGGAACTCTAGTGAAGAAGAGAAATCTTCTCATAGTTACATCCAATCCCCAGGTGTCTATGATTTCATCATGGACTTTTAAGAGGGTGAGAATCCTTACAGAACACTGAAAATGCTATGACTAGGATGTTTAAAACTCATTTTGTAAGTATGAATGAATATCATAGATATGCTAAGCTTTTCTAACATATTGTGGGAAAATAAGAATTATGTTTATCTGCTTATATGCTTTAAAGTGATGTTTCTACTCACAATCTTTTTTAAAGTTTTCTTATATTATGATCACATAATAACAGTATTTAGAGTTTTCTCTCTAAAATTAGTTTGCCTCAAGACAAACATTTATTCTCTATTTTCAGTCTTAAAAAATAGCTAAAAATGCTAAACAATATGTCTCAGGGCTACTTAATAGTGATGATGCAAGTAATTCAGTTGAAAATCTTAAAAACTATGCAAGACAACTGAAGTGAAAGAATTTTTCCTGAAATTCCTGAAATATTGCATTTACATAGATAGGAACTTATATTTATGCAATGATCTTGCATAATATATTAATTAAGATTTCTCCTTCTTTAGAGTTTCATCAGCCCTATATACCATAGGGATTTTTATGAAGCTAAGGTGAAATGTATGAAAACCAGGAAAGAAAAATTCCCACCACATAGCATGTCATTATAAGAAACCCCTTACAGAAGAGTTACAGATATTTTTTCATTTCATAATATTGCTACTTATCATACTAAATATAAAGGAGATTTTTAAAAAAATCTTTAAAAATTATTTGTCTTATTTTTAATTGACATGATAATTATATATATTTATGGGATATAGTGTCACAATTTGATACATGTATACATGTGATAATAAAATAAGTGCAACTAATATTTTCATCTTACTAAATATTATCAGCTCCTTGTGCTATAAATCTTCAAACTCCTTTCTCCTAGTTGTTTGTAAACTGTATAATAAGTTGTTCCAAACTGTAGTAATACTAATGTGTTGTAGAACAGTAAAATCTATTCTTCCTACCTAATTGTATTTTGGAATCTATTATTTAGCTTCTTTATACCGATGCTCATTTCTAGCCTCTAGTGATCACTATTTTATTCTCTTCTTCTATGACAAATTGTTTAGATTCCTCATGGGAGAGAGAACATGCAATATTTGTTTTTCTGTCTCTGGCTTATTTCACTTAACGTAATGCCCTCCAAAACACTGCTTTTTAATGTTAAGTCAAATACATGTTTCTATTTGGGAAAAAATAATCCTTCTCCACCTCAACCCCTGCCACACACACACAACCACTACAAAGAGTTATTGAGTATTCAGAAAGGAATATATTGGTCAAAGCTATTGAATGATTAGTAATAGAACTCTATGAAGACATTTTTAGACCCTTACAGCAAATAGTGGGCTGGCATCAGCTTGTTGGCTAGCTGAAACAAACTATGCACATCTCTTCCCAAGTCTGTACTCCCTGACCTCATACAGCAATAAGAAATTGGCAAGGTTAGATCGTTACCACCATCAAAAGTGTTAAACATTACGAACAGTTATCATATACCATTACATATCAAAATCCTCCCTTTTTCTGTCCCCAAATACTCCCTGTAAGCTGGTTGGTAAGCATTCTCCAGGACTCTACAACTTGTAACACTTCTAAACCTATAAAATACCTATAGCATCAAGGTCTCCACCATCTCTCTTGTTTGAAAGCCAGATGTGGTGGTAGATGCCTCTGTAATTCCAGCTACTCCAGAAGCTGAGGCAGAAAGACCACAAGTTCCAAAATAGAGGTAGCTTGCAGAATTTAGCAATGCCCTGACTCAAAATAAAAACTCAAAAAGAGTGGGAATGTAGCCAATGTCAACTGACTAGAAGAGAACCATATTTGTGCCTATTCCCAAGAAAGGAGAGTCAACTGAATATCATTAATATGACACACAGGAAAAATTTTACTAAAGATCATTCAAAAGTGACTCCAACTGTATATACACAGGGAACTGCTGGAGAATCAAGCTGGATTCAGAAAAGGGTGTGGAACCAGGGACCTCATTGCTGATGTCAGATGGATATTAGCTGAAAGCAGAGAATAACAGATGTCTATGTTTTATTGAATATGCAAAGGCATTTGACTGTGTGAATAAGAATATATTATTTATATCCTTGTGAAGAATAGGAATACCAGAGCACTTAATGATACCCATGAGGAATCTGTATATGGACCAAAGGTAGTCATTTGAACAGAACAAGGAAATATTTCTTGGTTTAAAGTCAAGAAAGGTGTGGATCAGGGCTATATCCTTTCTCTGTCCCTCTTCAATCCCTATGCTGAGCAAATAATCCAAGAGCCTAGACTTTATGAAGAAGAACATGGCATCTTTGTAGGGAAAAATTGGGAGGAAATTGGCAAAAACTCCCAAACTGGGAAAATGGTGCTTGAATATTTGGTTTGTAAGTTAGAAATCTAGGGAAAATGAAAGTAACTTGGTTGCATGTTTGTACAAAACCCTTCCTGATTGGACAACTGGACTGAAAGCTGATTGGCTCAGGCCATTCCATGGGTGAGCTACATAAAGAGCTGCGCAGCGGCAGCTTGACCCTTTTTTGGCACGGCCTTTCTTTGGCACCCTTTCTGTGCCTTCTCGCCTGTTCCTGCCCGGACCACCAATGAGGAAGCACCTCTCCCTCTGCTCTCCCCCGGACCTTTGATGCAGAAAAAATTCTCTCCCCTCCCAATCATCAACAAGGAAAAGAACCTGCTCTCCGTCTAATCACCGACGAAGCAACAGCTGCCTCCTCCTGACCACCGAGACGACCAACACAGGTGTTTGCCCCTGGGAGGCAAAAGCACCTGAGGCTTTTCCTTTCTCCCATCTCCTCCGGGGCCCCGAGGGCCGCAGGAGTCTGCACCCCTCACCTGAGGGTCTTGAATGAATTGTGTTTAGTATCTGTGTGTGCGGTGGCCCAGCCCGTCCGAACCTCCAGGCCGGACTGGGAGGCGCATGCCGCACATACAGTTGGCGCCCGAATGTGGGACCCAACATAGAGTTGGCTCCTGAACGTGGGGCCCAAAAATCTTGATTGGAGGGAGACTCATTAACAACCTAGGCTATGCAGATGACACAACTCTGCTTGTTGATAGTGAAGAGGATTTGAAACATTTACTGATAAAAATGAAAGAAAACAGCCTTCAGTACGGATTGCACCTCAACATCAGCAAAACAAAAATCCTTACAATTGTGTCTCTAAGCAACTTCATGATAGTTGTGGAGAAGAATGAGCTTGTCCAAAATTTTGCTTGACTTGGTTTTACAGTCAACATCCATAGAAACAGCAAACAAGAAATCTAAGGGTGCATTACATTGGGAAAAGCTGTTGCAAAAAACCTCTTTGAAACGTTGAAAAGTAAAGATATCAAATTGAAGACCAAAGTGTGCTTAACTCATGCCATGGTATTTTCAGTCACATTATATGCTTGAGAAGCTAGATGTTGAATAAGGGAACAGGAGAAGAATTGGTGCTTTGGAATTATGGTGCTTGAGCTTAATTTTGAATATACCATGGACTGCCAAAAGAACCAACAGATCTGTTCTAGCGTGCTCCTTGGAAGCAAGGATGGCTAGTCTGCATCTTATATATTTTGGACATGTTGTCAGGAGAGACCAATCCCTGGAGAAGGACATCATTTTAGGAAGGTGGTAGGTCAATATGAAAAAGGATGACCCTCAGCTACATAGATTGACACAGTGTCTGCAATGATGAGTTTAAATACAAAAAGGATTATGTGCCTGGCATGGAATCAAGGAATGTTTTATATGGCTGTACACAGGGTCACTATGAGTGAGACTCATCTCAATGGCACCACCACCACCACCAAGTGTCTAATTCTAATCTGAATCTATGATTAGATTCTATGAATTCTAATCTGAAAATTCCATGATTTACCATCTTCCATAAAACTGGTCACTATTATGTACATTTTTTTCAGTCCCTTTGGCCACACTCTGAAATTAGTTAATAAAATGAAGTAAGAAAAAACTTTATGTTAATGTAATAAATTACTTTAAAGCTGCTGTAAGTTTATTTTTTGATGCTAATCCACATTTGTGAATATATACAGAATTTTAACCACTCCCAAAAACAATCAGCCATTGAAAAACCTATGAATAGCAGAGAAGCACTGACAATAGTGTTTCACCCATTGCAGGTAGGGTTGCTATGAGTGGGACACTGAATAGAATCTTAAAACCATCTACATACTTTAAAGATTTTCCTTAAAAAATCAACAACTGAATTAAAGACATAAGTATAAGATAAATGGAAGATAGAGAAAGATAAAACAAGAAAATGTCCCGTGGGTTTATTAAAGTGCTTTGGAATTCTTTTGCTTTCTCATTCAAATATGTAGTAACAATTGATGGACTTCAATATTTTAAAAAATCTTTTAATTTAAATGAAATTAATAAAAACCACTTAATATTAAAGTAAATCTTAATAAAATTGAAATACTTATTTTTCTTCACTTGTTCCTTTTAATATTTATTGAAGATTAGATCTCACACACAAAAAAAGCAGTTTTCCTTAACACACCAGAAATATAGAATCAGTGTGCTATATTCTAGAGTTTCTGGCTCAGTAGATCAGGGATAGACCAAAATATTTACACTTCTAGGAAGACAGCCACATAATTGTAAACAATGTTCTAAAAGTACAATTTTGTGTGTGTGGTACTTTGGCTTTTGGGAGTTGAACCCAGGACCTCACACATGCTTTGCAAGCACTTGGCCAATGGGCTGTTGTTGTTGTTGTTGGGTGCCTTCGAGTTGGTATCCGACTCATAGCCACCCTCATAGGGTTTTCAATGGCTGACTGTTTCGGGATTGCCTTGGGAGTGGATTGCCAGGCCCTTCTCCCAATGGGCTGTAAACCCAGCCTATTTTTTAATTTTTATCTTGAGACAGAGTCTCGCAAAATTACACAAGCTATCTCTGGTCTTGCATCTGTGATCCTCGTGCCTCATCTCCCTAGTGTCTGGGATTACAAACATGTTCCAGAGTGCCTGGTTAAAAGTAGAAATTTTCTAAGTCCTGATTTTTATCCAGGCTAGCCCCACTGACACTGCCAAAACACTCAAATACTTGAAAGATGAAACCACCTGTTGTTTAATTAATAAATCCCAGCATTTTTAAAAGTAAAGTTAAAATATTTTTGAAGTTATTAATCTTGACTAGTTGACTCACATAATGAGTAAGCAAAAAACTCAGATTTTCTTAAAAATATATAGGATATTTTCTGAAATTTACTGGCCAGACATCCTTTCTGAATTTTCTATTTCCTACATTATGAAAACATTTTCTATAATATTAATATATTTTGTCATAAACTATTGTCCTTAGAGAATCAAAGTGTTCATGTGTGCTATTAGAAGAAAAACATGCACCTATCTAAATTATAGTAAGCATTTTAGTAACTGGTGATAGGTAAACCAAGGTACAATAGCATGCTTTTGCCTTGCCTTCTTTTGCTTGTTTAAAAATTAAAGTTCTATGTTGTTTGTCATTTATTTAGTTTTTAAGTATACTGGTTGAATATTAGTTGGTTTATGGAGTTTTCTTGCATAGTTTCTCATAGTAATACATCACAGGGCTTTTTATTTCAAAAAACAGACATTTAAATATTTTTACATGCTATCATTTTAAATTTGATTTGTAATATCAGTGAGAGGTGTAATGTAATAATAAATGTAAATATTTATCGAAGAGCTTGGACAAGACAATATGTGCTAGCTTCTGTCATTCTTTGAGAGAGAAATGTCTTTTCCTCTGCCTAGAGTTAATCTCTTGCAGACATAATTCTCTACTTCCTTGAGCAATTTATTAATTTGTGTCTTAGTCTGCTCAATTTGCTATAATGAAATACCATAAGCCAGGAGTCTCATAAATAAGACACTCATTTTTCACAGTTCTGGAGGCTGGGGAGTCCAAGTTCAAGTTGCCAGCAGATTATCTGATAAGATCTGTTTCTCCTATAAGGCATCTTTGAACCATGTCATCATATAGTGGAAGGGGTAAAGCAAGTCTTTATCTTTTTTTATAATGAAATGAATCCTGTTGATGATGGTTCTGCCACGACACACCTATTACCTTCTCACAGGTCTCACCTTCTAATCTTCTCACTTTGAATGTTAGGATTTCAACATTTAAATTTTGGAGTAAGAGGATACAAATATTCCAACCATATCAACTTTCTAGTCTGTATTTTTAATCTTTTATTTCCTGATAGAATCTTATATGATAGGTCCTTCAACTACATCTATCTGCACCTATGTTTTCATTTTTCACTTGAATAAATGACCCATAATCTTGGCTTAGATTTTTTATTTACCATTTCTCCTTGACCCCCTGCAAGAGGACCTGTCCTTTGCTTTGATCACACCACTGGAACTGTTTCTGTTAACATCAATAGTCATGCTCTGTAAAGCCTCTCCCCTCACTCTTTGTATAATTAATCTCTGTAAAATATTTGGTACTGCTTACAAATCTCTTTCTTGAAATTCTTTATGTTCTTGATTTCTTTTTATATTCTCTTCAACTCTTTTTCACTTAATTCCATTTCCTTTTCTGTCAATTACTTACACTTCTGGTGTCCATCTTTAGTTAGAGGTTCTCATTCACCAACTCTCACTGAATCCCATAGTTTTAACAGTCATCTATACATTTTGATCTTCAAATTATACTTCTAACCCAAATTGCTTCTATCAACCTAACATATATTGAAATGATTCCTGATAATCCTTCTTTTTAAATGTTCAGCAATCTCAAACACACATCTAAAATGTAATTAATTCTTCTCACCCAAACTAGCTTTCCTTTTGCATCCAAATACTGGCGTACTAAGGACCTATGTTCTTTCTCACCTCCATGATCACTTCCAAAACTCACCCTAACCTCCTTCTAAAAGCTGGCTCCCATGGTCCCTTGCTGTGGCAACAGGCCATATTATCCTATTTCCTGTGAACAGCTGAGCCAGTTTCATCCATACCTGGGAGTTGGAATAGGGAAATAAAATGTGGTACTAGTAGAGGAAACTGAATTAGGACAGTTATGTGACATGAACATATCTGAGCTGTGTCCTTTAATGATCAAGCCAGAAAAAGGCTAGTCTGAAGGAAAAGGTTCAAGAAACAAAAGCCAGTATGAAGTGAGAAGCAAAAATGTGCCATCATAGAAAATGTTACCTACTTCAAAAAGTGAAAAGGATGAAGAGTGTAGTACCTTGCCTCCCAATGCATGCTCAGTGCCCCCTGCACATTTATCTCTTGGGTTCTGGAGATAGTCCTGCACAGTTCAGTACATTATGATTGTGATACCTGGCAATGAATCTAGTGTATGTTTTGATAAAGATCTGGGTAAGTACTAAGCCCTATGGATGCTAACTCCTTAACAACCCTTGAATCTGATCTCTTCTCCAACTGATAAGTATAATGTCCTTTTTCATCTAAACTACTACAATTACCTTTAAGATGATTTTTTAAATTCACCCTCAGCTATCCTTTCATCTTCCACACTAATGCAAGAACAATTCTTCTAAAATAGAAATCTTTATTGTACTTCTGCGTAAGGCCATTTTATGGCTTATTGCTGACTACCAGAAAAAGTAAAATCCCTTACCAAAGCATGTAAATGCCTCAATGTCCAGAACCAGACCTACTTCACATTATCCTGAGGGTTTACTATATTTGGCTCATGTCATACTTGCTGCCTAGGCTACCCTCATCTAATTTTTTATCTCATTGATTTCCATTCATCTTTCCATACTCAACTGAGTCTTTGCAAAGCTTCTCGGACCTACCAAGTATTTCATTATTTCTTTCTATGAAATAGACACATAGACTCCCACAGGCACAAAAATTATTCTACTCCACTTCAGTTACTCTTTCATTTTTGTTCTCTCTCTCTCTCTCTCTCTCTCTCTCTCACACACACACACACACACACACTCTCTCTCTCTCTCTCTCTCTCTTTCCTTTTCTTTTCTTTTTCCGCAGTACTTGGAAGTTGTACCCAGCGCCTTGCAACTGCAAGCAAATGCTCTACCACTGAGCTGTACCCCAGCCCTTATTGATTTTTTATTTTAGGACAGTCTTGCTAAGCAGCACAGTTGCCTGTGTCCTGAGATTACAGGCATGAACCCACTTTGCTGGCTTCAGTTACTTATTTAAATGGATATTTTCATCCAAAAATTATAAGCTCATTTTTGATGAAAGTATATTATTATATATGTAACTTTTTTATTATGATCTACCAGAACTCAAGAAAGTTAAAATACTTATAGGTTTCAGAAACCCAATGACTGACCACTGGCCTATGTGTTAATAAATACTGCAACTCACTTCCTCTTCAAGAAAGAGTTGTTGTTGTTGTTAGGTACCATCAAATGTTAAAATTATCATATGCCATATGGAATCTCAGAGAAACTTATAAATTAAGTACAAATTAATAGTTCTTTTCAGAATACATCAAATTTTGACAAATATTACTATTTTCTTAGAACCATAATTTATGTTTTCCTACTCAAATTCTAGGACTATTTTTAAAACAGACATATTTTTCCTAAATGTGGGTGAATCTTGTTGCCACAAGAAGTGATTAAAGAAGGCAGTGTGGTCAGCCTGACACATCCCATACGCATTCTCTACCACTGTTCAGAAAGCACACAGAAGTTAGCTTGCATCCTTTTGAGTGTCTTTTTTTTTTTTAAGTTTAAAACTTGTTTTTAAAATATCTGGTCTAGAAATTATTTGCTAACTTTGAATTTCTGTTCCTGGGAAATTCAAATGTTTCTGAAAATAAATAAATGGAATAATTTGTGAAGTAACTGCTACTGATCAGCAGGCATTCTTATATTGATTTTTAAAGTCATGTATTACTTCTTCTATGATATATGTACATATATAATCTAATTGATATTATATATATAATCTATTTGATATGCTGCCAGTTGTTAATGCTTACTGCTATGGTATTTACCTCAGATATAAGAAAAAAGTGCCCTCAAGGGTTCTGACTGTGACAGGAAAGATTTAATGGTGTAATACAAGAATTAAACAAATATTAGGAGAGGGAGATAATTTTCACAATTCTGAAATAACCTTATCAAGAGCAAGAGCCTACTTTATCCCAAAATAGAATCTAAAATTTCAGTTAAAAATATATACATACTGACTCTCCCTGTTTTTTATTTCAGTACTAGGGGTTTTAACCTAGAACATTGTATATGCTAGGCAATATTTTACAATTGGCCTGCATCTCCAGTCCCCTTTTCAATTTTTATTTTGAAATAGCTTCCCATGAAATTGTGCCTGCTGCCTCTGCATGAAAATTTTAAAACTTTTGCCTCAGTCTCCTGAGTCACTGGGATTTTAGGCATATGCCACAGCATCTGGCTAATTTACCCTTTCTTAGGCTGCAAATATCATAAAACATTTTTGTAAGAGTAGCATGCATGTAAAAATATAGGGACTATACACCAAATTAATAATAAATATCAATATTTGTAGCCAGGAGCAATAATGTATGCCTGTAATCTCAGCAAATCTGGAGGCGGAGGCAAGAGGATCACAAGTTTGATGCCAGAGGTAACCTATGTAACTTAGTGAGATCTTTTCTCACTATAAAAAGTAATAAAAAAAGATGAATAGAGATGCTGCTTAGTGAAAGAACATATGCAAAAAGTGTGCATGAAGCCCTGGGTTCACCTCTCAATACCGTCAAAAAAACAAACTGGTTATAGTTTTGAATGAAAAGAGATATAGTGCAACTCTATGTCAGATTTGATAGAAAAATTACTTATTCAGTTGGAGATAAGCTTAATATGTTGCATCTTAGGAACTTTTCATCAGTTCACACTGACGAAGCCCAACACAGAAATACTACCAAAACCAGAAAATGGAATAAATTATCAATTGTTTTTCATCATCATTGCTAAATACAAAAGATTTCTTATTGTCTTGGATTGCAGCCTCTTAAAGTCAGGAATTCTATTTCACTCATTATGCAATTATTACCTTAGAGAGAATAAAACAAAAACGTATTTAAAAATAAACATGCTATAACCTATTGAACAATCTATTTCTTATAAATATTATATATCTAACCATATGTCTCTATTTAGTGTTATTACAGCAAAGAAGCTGAGGTATTTAAACTCCACAAGATAAATGGTTAAAGCAAAATCTGGTCCATTCCCTTGTACATTGAAATATTTAAAAGATAAATGAAATAAATATTAAATTTAAAAAAGGAAAATAAAAAATTAAGAAAGTCTTTATATACACTATTTTTTTTAAAAAAACTCATCACTTACATAAATAAATGTGATGTATGTACAATTGGGAACACTGAATTTGCTGACTAGATGATAGCTGAAACTATAGAAATGTTTCAGCACATTGTGGATGATATTCGGATACTTTCTCTTCTCAAATTTAACAACTTTGTTCAAATCCTAAACTCTTGGTCCGTGCTCATTACTCTTGCCTTTCAGATTGAGCATTTGCTCTTTAGTGCACACCACAGCACAGATACATTGCATGAAAGGAAACAAACAAACAAAAAAAGCCAATGAATCCTACTGGAGAGATTTTATCCCTGAAAGTCGAAGCAAAACAAAATAAAGATAGTAACTATGAGTTTCAAAAAAAACGAAAAGAAAATGTTTTCAAGAAAACTAAAATTAGCTTTAAAAGAATGGTTGCAGCTTGAATATTTTCTGTATGAATATAAAATTGCCTTACATATTTTCTATATATAAAAATGTTTTTACATGCCCATAAACTAGTCTAGGAATATCACCATACCTATACTGTTTTCTTTCTTTAACATCCTATGTTTCATTGTAAATTTCAAACAGGATATTATCTGAAATTTTTTTCAGAAGGTTTTCTCTTTAGCTCAGGTTGTTGAGTGCTGCTCTGTACTCTCTCAGGCCCGTGATTTGATCCCCGTGACAGCAAAAATGGGAGAAGAACCCAGCAGCCCACTCCAAAGCAATCTGCCATTGACAACTCTGTGAACAACTGAGAAGCACTGACATAGTGCCAAGTATGGCATAGTGCTGGGTAGTGTTTTGTTTTGTGGTACATAGGGTCGCTGGAATTTAGCTTAGTTGGTAGAGCGCTGCTCTGCAGTCTCTGAGGTCCCGAGTTCAATTCCCAGCACTGCAAAATGGGAGAAGGATTTGGCAACCCACTCCCAAAGCAATCCTGAAACAGTCAACCATTGAAAACCCTGTGAGGGTTGCTATGAGTCGGACTCGACTTTACTGTACCTAACAACAGGGTCACTATGAGTCTGACCTGACTGGAAGGCATGTAACAACAGCAACCACCTAATTCTTCAATTCCATAAGTAAGTATTCTTTTGTCCCTTGTGTTTGACAATGAAACTAAGTTTTACCTCTGATAGGGTATGCCCTTACCACTGATAGATCAAAAATTATAAAATAACATAAGCAGGAAAAAGGAGTGAGTTGCTTGCACTAAAGATAGAACACAATAAGCAGAAATGAGTTCAAGAGATTGAGGAATTCATCTTATAGTTTACTGGTAGTTTTCAAAATGAATACGTGTAGTACTATGGATTCCAAACAAGGACTCCAAGATAAGGTCACTAGAAAAATTAATTCACTTATTCTGGCTCATTGCTGCAAACAACTGTCTTTCTCAAAATTAGTAAAAATTTGTCCTTTTTAAGTTATAAGCATTTTTACATTTAAGAAAAATTTAAAATTAAAATTACATTCTACCATTCATCAAATTGATAAATAGACCTAAATTTAATGTGTTATAAAGGCTCATTATATGTGTTTGGAGGTATCTGTATGTTCTGTACAATTCTACTTGTCTTCCTTATAAATCATCTATTTAGCCACAGTTAACTGAAAAAGGACAAAATAAATATCTCTGTGGAATATAAAAATGCTTTTGGAAACACAGATTAGTTTTTGATGTTGAAAAGGGCATTTCTAGACAAGTTATGGTAATTTTTTTATAGTTCTGAATAATTATTAACTTATAATTTGCCTCCTTTTCTTAGTGCCCTTTCTCTTTTTTCCTTGGTAGAAATACTTCTGTTTTTACTATAAAAGAAAACTGGAAAACCATAACATATCTTGGTGAATAAAGTCAACATCTGAAGGTGCCTAATGCTGAAAAATACTGTTTATGAAATTAATTAATTAATTAAATTTAATGGGAATATTTTTACATTTTTGGCTATGTTCTTCAGTGCAAGAAAAAGTGAAAGAATCTCGAGTTTTTTTTTTCTGCCAGACAATGTAACAAATACTCAAATTTGTGAAACTATAAAAACAAACTGTAATGAATGCTGGCCACATATGTTTGAAGCCATAGAAAAAAACCACATTCTCACATAAGTTTTTACAATGATTTACCATGTAACTTCTTTCTTAATTCTGAAACTGTTTTACTAGGAAAGCCAATATAAATTCTTTAATATGTTCCTATAATAAGAAAGTTCACATGTTAAGTTTTTAAGAATGTATTTTTGGTTTAAAAAGGTGCCAATTCTATAATAATACCAGAATGTAAAAACATGCCAAACTAAAAAGACAGTATTTTGCTTATGTTTTTGGCATATCCATGCAGAAACAAAGGATATAACAGATTGTTAGTTGTTTAAGTTAATGTCAAGAATATACAAATTCACTTTAAAGAAAGTTAGCTCTCCTATGAATGATAGAAGCCAAGAGAATTATGGTCACCTTCACCCCACAGTGCCTACTGCAGACATTGGTTAAAAACAAGGTGCTCAATGAATTGCTTTGGCATGAACAAAGCTGCAGGCAAAGAAATGAAGGCCATTGCATGGAGAAAAAAGTTGGTGGTTATGACAAAAATGGTTCTCTTTCATTAAAGAATCAGTTAGGTAAAGAACCAGGAGGCCCGAATATTCAAAATATGATCAGGAGGTCCAGACAGGAGGATCATAAGCTCATGGCCAGCCTGGACTACATAGTGGCATCCTATTTCAGAGAGCAAAACAAAACACCAGCAACAACATCCCCTGCCGCAATAAATAGTAACAGAGTCTTCTCTCCAAAGAGACTATGACTAAAAGGAAAAAGAATCAGTGAGGGGATATGAGGCACATTAATCATGACTTAGAAATTTATGTTAAATAATTTGTTCTGAAAGAAATGATCAGCTTTCATAATGATAAAATTTCCCAAACATCATTTATTTTAATGAAAAAGCATTTTAATCAAATACACTGAAATAAATTCTTAGCTCTAAATCTGGGGGGGCCTGTACTTGAAGCCCAACCCTTTGGTCTCAACCATATGAATGTGTCACATTAATGTACACTTATAGTCAGGTGTCTGAAATTCAAAGGCAGATTGTGGAGATGAAATGATACCAGTGTAAAAATAAAGCTAAAAAGAAAATTTAAAATTTGTCATACAGTTTACCATCAGGTTTTTAGTAGATGCACATTAAAGACTTTCAAGTGGCTTATTATTTCTATTTAAAATGATTTGGTGTGTCTACTCATAAGTCAAGTCGTGATACTAGTAATTCAGACATTTTAAGATACCTCATTAATGATTTGATTTGAGAATAAAGCTTCAAGATCAAGTGGAAATTGTCCTGAAATTATATGAGCACACAAAAATATACATTTAGAAAATGTTTCTTCAGTGGTTACAATAGTTTGAAAAATCATTTAATAGCATTATTAACATGTTGTTCTTGTTAAGTGCTGTAGAGTCCAATTCATAGCAAGAAACAAGAAGATCTAAAAAGAGAACAGGACTTAATATTCAATTTGTTATGCAAAGTTACAAATTACTGAAGCAGCCCTGCTTCCCATATATATGTAAATATATTTTACTGGAAGTTCTACTTTTTAGAAGGTAAGTTGGCTTCGTATTCCTGAGGGAGGTAGACTGCTAGTTCCTCACACTTTAGGTCAAAATTATTGGATAAGCTTAGGTAGATCCATTAATATGACAAAATGGAAGATTTGATGAGAGGAAGAAATTACAATAGTGATATTCTTCTCTTTGTTAGATATTCCTAAACAGAGTGTTGTAATTTTGGGGCTTTTCAGTAACTAAACATTAAGACCAGACAACTACAGGGATTGGATAGGATATAAAAAAATAGGAAAGAAAAAATATTGCTAAAAAGTTAGAACTTATTTCTGTTTGCAATATTGTTTAAGAAATTTCCTTTCTGTCTAGCAATGTTTGTCTCTGAAATAATCTCCTTTCTTTGAGTTCTCTTGAGAAGTTCCTGCCTAGGGCATAATCTTTAAAAAACATTATATTTGTATTTCAAAAATTGAAGTTTAAAGTCAAGTTTTTAAGGTAAAATAAACAAGGACACAAACAGAAAGACGAATTCTATCCAGCAATTTATTGGATTCTCAGTATTAATTCCAGTTTTACTGGGAAAACTTTGATCACTTAGTGTAAGATTATTGTGATCCATAAAGGTTGAACTTTGTAGCAAATACATCAAAAGAAAGTACATGTTTTGCACAAATCAAATAAAAATTCAAGAAATAAAAATAATGGAAACTATTTTCTTTATCTCAGATCTATGGGCCAAGATACCCTATATTCACTGACTTCATGGTTAAGTATATCAGAAACATGATCTTAAGTAGACTTCATTTAACATTTCAAAACTATATTGGGTACAACTATGAAAGTAATTAAAAGGTTTGTATTTTGTTCATTTGTTTTAAGTCAATTTTAGAAATATTGTTCTTTCCATTCAGAAGATTGTATTTCCTTATTTCTTCATTATTTTCCAACTTTGAGTTAATAGAGAACATTATACTATATTATTAAAAAGAATCAAAGACTGGTAACTCAATAGTGACTTATCGTCAGAAAATATGGACATAATTCCAATTTAAAATAAGCTTCTTAAAAATACATATGCAGCAAAAGAATGAATTAAAATGATAATTTACCACATGCTTAATTCATAGAGGTGAGAAATCATATAAGATATGTAATTATTAATACCACCTCTTCAATAGAGTGGATCATACCTTTCTTACTAACTTAGAAGACAATCTAATGCAAAATAATAATCATTGCAGAAGTTAAAGTTATCTTTTGCCATTTATCAGTTTAACTGTAGAACATTCACATTTAACTTTGTTGTCTGAAATTAGCATAGTACTCTTGTTGTTGTTGTTGTTGTTGTTTCCAAATCTTGGATTATTTTGGGAAAATAGGAAATCCAAAATTTATGTCCATCAATTCTTTAAAAAATGATCCGGGAGAGGCAAAAATCACTTACATTATTTTAAAAATAGTTTTCTATAAACTAAATTTGGGAGCAAACTAAGAAAGTTAAGATAACTATTCTACTAAGGACATTAGCCACTTTAAATTATTTATTGGAAAGATAGTTCTCTTTAAATGTGAATGTGTGAAAGAACCCTATTCTACAAGAAGTTGTTTGAACTCTTAAAAGTATACCAACTTCGGAGTTGGCTATTATCAAAAATAACTAAACAAGCAAACTAAAAATTAATCTTACTATCCAGCCTGCTGAGAGCCCCCAAGAACAGGAGGGAGGGAAGCTGATATAAAACAGAAGGAACCTTCCATCTGCACTGACATCCTTTGAGAAATAGCATCCTAGCTTCCCCCTCAAAGTCCTGTCTGTCCCTTTCTAAAAGCAATCATGCACAATAAATCTTTCTTCTTTCTCTCTCTCTCTTTCTTTCTTTATTTTTTTTTATTCAGCTTGTATAGGAGGGAAAAGAACAAACACCATACCTGGAGAGTGAAAGGTTCCTGGCCTTAGACGATATTGTTTTCTAGAGATGAGATGAAATATGGAGATTAGAGGAAAGCACATTCAAATGTAATGTTTAATGTACACGAAGGCTCAAGTAAACAGGATATTTTTATGAGCCTGGTAGGCCTTGCAATGTGAAAGAACTAAAAAATTATGCATTATTATTCCCCGCATTTACTAACCCTTGACTTTATCTTTCTCAAACAAACCACCTCTTTCCCTCCCAATTTTAATTAAAGGCACCCCAGGACTATATTCAAACTTAGTCCTGTTCCCAACTCTCAATCTCTCACAGTTGGTTAAGTTACACTCTCCTCACCATCATCCAGTTACTATAAAACAATACCAAATAATAACAAAGAAAAAATAAAACCGAAAGCAGTTAGCCCAGAGGCACAGGTCTTTGGAGGTTTTATTCAATATTTCTCTATGTATATTTTGCCCCCCCTCCCCCGTAGGGAACTTCAAACCTTTATCTCCTAGCCTTTTACCAGGTCCTATCAGCTCAGCAGGAAAGGGTGGCAACTGGGACAATCCTGAAGGAAAAAGGAGTCACCCCTGCATCCTAAAGTACTTGGAAGTGCTGGCTTGGATTTGCCTGGAGTCCAGGCTAGTGAAACTCCACCGCCCTCCAGTGAAGTCCCCAAAGCTGCCAAGTTTAAAGTGAAACCAGGCTGGAAGCACTTTCCTCCTGCCGCGGGAAGTCTGTGGCCTTACTTCGCTGCAGGTTTTCAACCGTGGACTTGGAATCCTCGATTAGATTATCCACTTCGGGGAACAGAAAGCCACAGGGAAGCGCTGATGGTTTTAGTGGAGACTCTCCTGGACTTCAGTGGTGTTCCTTGGTGTATTTGTCTGCCATGCCCCTTTGGTTTATTTGTGTGGGATTTTACTGCGCAGTCCCCAGATGCGCTGAATTTGATGCTCCAGCTCTCTAACTTTCATCCTGCGTGGCACCAACTCATGTCGAGATTCCTGGCTCCCAGAACTTAGCGCTGGTTGCCGACCTGTATGGAGGCTGAGCGGCTGGAACCGCAACCCCGGCCACGCACCTCCGAAACAAAGCAGCCGGAAGGGGATCGAGAATTCCTAAACCGGGTGTGGACCTGGAGCTGGATGGAGGGTGGGGTGGAGAGGGGAGGCAGAGAAGAGAAAGGAGGAGATGCGAGCATTTTCCACGTCTAGCATTCAATTCTTTGGATTCTTCTCAGAAAGAGGCGACTGTGTGGGTTTTCACTGCGCGTGGGTGCCTGTGTGAGCGCTTGGGGCGGCCCGTGGGTGTGCTGTAGTAAGTGCGCCCCTGTGCACCAGCAGGGCAAGAGTAAAGCCTGGCTAAGCTCTCTTTTGCAGTAAAATTCGAGCGCTTCCGGTTTTAAGAGGCTATCTGCAAGTGTCTTTGTCAAGTAGGCTAGGAAATCCTCCTTATTGCCAAGCCTCTCGTTACAAACCCCCAACTCTTCCATTCCCTTTTGGTTCAGACTGATGTTTGGGCCAGTCAGGATCGGAGCTGTGAGGAGAGGTACGCGCAGGGGCCGGAGATCACGTGCTACTGAAACCCTAGAGCTAGAGCGGAGCTACAGTTCCACCGCTCAGCCAAAGAGAACAGCGTGATTTCTCTCTGGGGTTCCTAGAAGGACGTTTGTTTATTTGTTTGTTTGTTTATTTATGTATTTTCTTTTAAAGGATATTGGCTTTTCGGGGCTGCAGGGAAAGCGAATACGGTGGAGAGAGAAAAGCCAGGAGTCGTTGGGTAATAAAAGAAAAACCAGGGAGAGCTCTGGGCAGATTCCTGTCCAAAATGCCGTGTCTCCTCTATTGTGCCACACCTCTTTCTTGCTTCACGCCGGTGACTTTAGCGGCCAGGCCTGGTTTATGGTGACTACTGGGCTGCTTTCAGCTCAATGTATCTAAACTATGGTCAACTGCAGCACTCCTTAATGTCTGATGCTAAGCTGATTCCCAAAAGTAAATGTTTTCAGAATCCGTTCCCATCTGATGAGAAAGCAGGCCACCCAGCTACAACCAAGAGGACACTGGAAGCCAGTCTCAGGTGACTGAGACCACAAATCTCCATCTCAGATTCTTCCCGGAGGTGTACAGCGAGTTACTTTTCTCACTGTCATTAGCAGCCACAGCCTGACCCGGTGACACTTCTTTATCTCCTAACCGAGGGGTGGTGGGACATCAGATTAGGAAATTTCCTCTTCGCAGGAGGCAGGGGACGCCCCTGGAAGTTCGCTTTCACCCTTCAGGTTTTCCACCCTCTCCCCTCCCCCTGCCTGCAACGCCCCCGCGCCTCCCCTGCGTGGGGGATTTGCAGGCGCTTTGCTGGGCCTCTCCGCGCTCCGATGGTAAATCGGTTCGGATCTCGTCCGGCCCGGAGTCGAGAGGGCTGAGAGCAGCTGGACCGCCCCGGCTGGGGTGTCGCCACACTCTCTGGGTCTGAGCCGAATCTCCGCTCCCGTCACTGCAGCGAGGGCCGGGCTCACGGCCGCGCGCCTGCCGCCGCCGCCTCCATGCTGCAGCGCGGGGCGCAGCTCCTCCCTCCCCGGCGGCCGCCGTTGCCTGCACTTCCCGCGGTGGGGAGCGGGTCTCCGGGGCCTGCCCGGGCGGCGGCGGTAATCCCGGACCACAGTGACTCGCTCCGCGCCTGAGCTGCGGACGCGCCCCAGTGCCGCGGCCAACGGGCGAGGCACCCTCCGCGCTGTGTGCAGCGGCTCTCGGGGAGGCGGCGAGCGTGTGCAGAACTGCCCGAGCCGAGAACTGTACATGTGTGCGTGCACGCCTGTGTGCGTGTGTTTGCGCGTGTTTTGCCTTCTTCCCTTGAGGATGTGAATGGCTTAGCAGCTAGCTACTCCCTTAGGATTCTTGACTTTGGGGAGCTCTGGGCTGTGAGCACAACCCACCCATATAATTCATTTTGCAGCGTCGGTTATATTAGGGGAAAAAGCGCAACTGGACGGGGGTGGGGCAGACCAACCAAACCTTCTGGAAAGAATCGCAGGAGAGGAAGAATTGAAAGACCTGAGAAGACTTTCATAATCTCTCTGTTGGTCCTTCTATTTTCTGGCAAGATACTGGATGTTCTGTACCTTTTCAAGTCATTTTGGCATCTCTAGTGTTTTGTAAGCCGCTTTCCGGCTATCTGCGTATGTGAGTGTGTTTTTGTGTGCATGTATATGTGCGCGCGCCCAGCTGATGCATTTGACTGTCTTTTATCCAACTGCCCCAAAGCAAATGTGTTAAGTCCGAGATGCCACTCCATGCCCGGGTTCTCCAAGAGCGCCGAGGACGCCCAAGCCCATTTTTCTGGCTGGAATTGGAGCGGCTGCTGGTCCGTGGACCCAGGTGTGTGGATCACTTTACCCAGAGGCTTGAAAAGCGGCAGTATTAACCAGCTTCCAGGTACATCACAAGGTCAAGAAAGGGTCTTGCAGCTGTCTTATTTCTGACTATCTAGACTTTCCTGTCTTGGCCAGAAGGATATGTACATTTCTGTCCACAGAATTTGAAGCCAAAAGTTCAACCCTTGGAGCTGGTTTACAATATGAACAAGGTAATGAGGATTGCTTTTCAAACTGCTTGAAGACTCTTCCACAGCCTTTTCCTGCCTCCCTACTCCCCCATCACAATGTCACTAGCTCTTGAATCACAAGGATTTGATTCGGAGGAGAACTTGAAGGAAACGTGATCAAAAGGCTATGCGGAAAGGAGACCGCTGCCTTTGCTGCCCATGGTCTGGTGGGCTTGGAAGCTGATCCTGAGAAGGACCAGTTCCCTCCTCGCTTCTCTCTCCTGGCGCGGTGTTGGGTGTGCTTGTGCAAGTGTGAGTGCGCGCGCGCCCGGGTGAGAGTGTGTGAGTGTGTCAGAGTGTGCCTGTGTGTGCGTGCGCGGCTGCCCTGCCTCTCTGCCCGCTCGGCGGGCGTGGAGCCGCGGGTTTCATGGGGCGATCCGCGCGGATCCCCCACCCAGCGCGACCTGCGGGCCGCGGCGGCAGTGGTAGGAGCCACCTCTCCGACCTCCTAGGATGCGGCTGCTGAGCTATGGCAAAGGGCAGCGAAGTGACGAGCGACACCCGCTTATGACTGTGAAAGCCACCTGGAGCCACCTTGCCGGGATTGTACCTGCGAGCAGAAAGTCCTCCTACGACCGCCTTTTCCCCTAGAGGCACCAGGTAACAAGCAAATGACTACTCGCCTCACCCAATTTCCTTTTGGTCTTGTTTCTAGTATCTTATCTGCATTGCAGGCTACTTTACTTATTAATGTTTTGAAATCATTGGGGGTGGGGGGTTGGATATCCAAGGGCGCCTGCTCTGTGATGTGGTAATACAATTTCTAGTAGATGGAAAATAAATCTATACCTGAGTACTTAATCTAGCAGTGAAATCTAAGAAAATATGGTTACCTTCCACCCTTAAGGATATTTTTTGAGAGCTAGGCATGTTGAACCTGTCTGAAGGTGCCCGAGATTAAAATTTCGTGTTTGCTTCAGGCTATGGTGGCCACGGACCATTTGGTATCCAACACTCCCCAGATTATGGAGTGAAAGATGTTTGGTTTCTCTCCATCCTTTCCGCCAAAAATCATTTTTCGGCTCCTCTCTACTTCTGGTGCCAAGTTGTTTTCCTTCTTGTTGTGGACAAGCTTGCTAGACCCTTTTAGTAGTTGTAAATTAGGTGTCTGGAGACTTTGATGTGAAATGGAGTTTTCTTAGAACTTGCCTTGCATGGGAAGGGAATTCATTGTTATGGGTGTGTGCTGAGATGTGGTATTTAACTGCCAGGGCTTGCTTTTATGTAGTGGAATAATTCCGTGAAAGAAGTCATTTTTATATATGGAATGAAGCTAAAGTCATCACCATCATCCAGCACCATCCTCTGCTGTATTATCCCGGTTATGGAAAGGAACTTGTATCAGTGTATATTTATTGTTTCTGTATAATAGGTATTTTGAAAATTCATTCCAGTGCTTTGATTTAAGGAGCAGGTTGGATTTGTGACTGCCTAATTAACATACTGGATCTGATATGTTAAAATGGAGATTCCCATGGTTGGCTGAGGCAGAACAAATTTAGTTAACTTTCAAAGCCCCTTTCCTTGCACCTTTTTTCTCTCATTTCCTTTTCCCATCATCCTTGCTGTGGGTCCCCTACAGAAAATTTCGTCTTCAGGGCATTAGAATTAACAAGATAAAGCACTTCCAAAGTAGTCTCATGTATGTTTTATTTGATAGTGAAGATGGTCTGAATAATTTAGCTAAGCAGTGCTCCATTGTCTCCAGCCTTCAGGAGCTGCCTGCTGGCTGCACACAGAAGAGGTTTGGCCCAGCAAATCTGTGGTGCCCTGCTCCAGGAGACCGTGACTGGGGCTGTGCTGGGTGTTTCTCTTTGCCAAAGCTGCTGAGGAAGTGTAAGGGTGCTGCCTGATTTTCTTCCACTCGCTGCATTTCTATAGATATCCATATGATGGCATTTGCAGACTACAAGCTGGCTGATAGCTGCTCTAGTTGTCCCTATACGCTGACGTCCCCAACTCCCCCTCTGTAGTCTGGGATCCGCTACTGCTGCTGCTGCTGCAGCCTTGGAAGACTGGTGGTGCTACAAGGCCACGTATGCAGCACACTTTGGGGGCTGGGCTCTGCCATTGCAGCTGCCAGGTTGGCTTTGACACTTCGTTGGGGTGGGGCGGGAAAGCTCAGCAGGCCCCCTGGCAGACAGCAGGCACATCATGGCCTAGGTGACGCCTGGATATGAGAGAAGGGAGGTAGGAGAGGCTCATGGAGGGCGGTGGTGTCTGACTGCCTATGCCTCCAAAACACCTCTCTCTCTCTCTCCGGTCCTGTCTCCCTCTCTCTCTCTGTCTCTCCCTCCCTCCCTCTCTCCATATGAATAGTCAAGAACATGGAATGAAAAGTGGCTACAAAAATTGTTTGCTATTCAAATAATACATGATTTATCAGGATTGAAAACTTGAAGCCAAATTTATAATTCCTAGATTTCTACTTGCTCTTCTTTCTTCTCTCTTCTCATGCTCTTCTAGGTTTGATCAGGTCTTTTATACCCTTCTTTTGCCTTCAGCTGGAACATTATTGTAAAATCAACTAATCTGTCTTTCTCCATCCCATATTCAATAAACATGAAGGAGATCAGGGCCACTCTTCAGGAATGTTTAGTGTGTAACTTCCAACTCTAAGGAAGGATACAGAGGATAAGCAGGCTTTAGTGGAAAAGCACTTTTCCTTCTGAGGACTCAGGAAAATAAATGGTATTGCTTGTGTTAAAGATATACAGATAAACAAAATAAACTAAACATAACAGGATTTTTAAGGAATCCAGAGGGGATTTTTCTTCTTTTTCTCCTTTATTGAATTTATTTGTAATTCCTCAATCACTCAGAAAATCTTACACAGAAAGCTGGCTTGTATGTGCTAAACATTTGACAAAGACATGTATTTATCCCCTTAACTTCCCTAGAATATTATTGCAACAGAAATGATATTATATTCATAATGTTTATTAGCAATTGAGTCATACTTATCAAGAGGGTGACCAAGGGGGGGGGGGAAAGGAATGCTTGTGGAGAACACAGGCACTTGTGAAATAAAGTGATTTTCCCATTTCCCTCTTCTTTTCACTTCCTGTTGGCCTGTTTCTACTATGAGTTCCATGTTTTGTAAGTTCATTCTTTTTCTTTGTGTACCCATCCTCAGAGAAGGCACAGAAACTACATAGAATGTGATGTTGAGGGCCCAGATGTCTAAACATAGAATATGATGTGATTCAGGCTTAAAAATGGCATTCATTGGTGAGATTGGAATTTGATTACATGTTATAACCAAATAGAATTCATAGCACAGGGTTTCATGGATAGATGTTCCTCAAAAATAAAGCAATAAAAAAAATGGAGGTTTCTGCCAACCTTGCCTTCTCTCTTGTCTGGAAAAATGGAGAGGGTACAGGCTGGTTTAGAGTTGTGAGTCCACTCCACTTGTTAGGTGTTATGCACAGACAAAGCTAGTCTGGCTCACTGGTGAATTAAGACCGTCAGGTATGGTACTGATAGGAAGTTTCCCAGCAAGTCTCCTCCTTCATATGCCCTCTTTTGGACCTTATTAATAGGAGATGAACAATAGGAAATTCAGGACATTCATGGGAACATGAGTTTGTAGTATAGTGGAAAGAAGTTGTCAGTTGATTTTCATACCCTAGACAATTTATTTATTTTAGCCTTTATATTTTGAAGAGGAGAGTGACCTTGAACAATACTAGTATTCTCTGCTTCACAAATCTCTTTCCTTCCTTCAAATGTGTAAAGTACATGAAACATACACACACATTTCAGCTTTGAAATAGGAGATTCTTGTATTGGTATGTTTAAGGAGGAGCTCATCAACACATATCTCTTTCTAATACTGTTGTGCTAATACTCTGGAGTCGGTATCCGACTCATAGTGACCCTCATAGGGTTTTCAGTGGCTGACTGTTTCAGGATTGCCTTGGGAGTGAATTGCCAGGTCCTTCTCCCATTTTTGTGGTGCTGGGAACTGAACTCGGGACCTCAGAGATTGGAGCTCAGCGCTCTACCAACTGAGCTAAATCCCAGCCCCATTGCTAATACTAGCCAGTGGTAATTTCTTTTCTTTTTCTCAAGAGAAGTAGACAGAGATGTACTCACTGGAGGGAGAATTACCCTACCCTTACTCTCTTTTCAATTATTTTTCTCTCTTCTTTCATTAAATGGATTGTTAGTGTTAAAGCAATCTCTGACCATAACACTGGTGTTTAAATGGCCATTATATGCTATATCCACCTTTCATCTTTTCATGAGTGAACATCATTTCCCTTTCTCCATTTAAACTGGTGCTCTGTTTCCTTTTGCTGCTTGAAGCACTTTTGGCTTGGTAGTTTTGCTGAGTTTTCTAGCTGATGAAATTAGGATCATGATTTCTGCCGATACTATAGCTGTGTTATTAGGTGTTTGGGATATATAACAATGTTCCTGCCCCTAAAAACCTACTACATATTAGCTACTCATTTATGCAAAGATAAATTTATAATAAATAACATTGCTAGTATTTTTGCCAATATTGTAGTCAGAGGAAGCAAGCTACTTGAAACTTTCTAAAGCCTTAGCTAGCTACCCCTTTACCTTATTCCAGTGATTTTACTTTCTATTTACTCAGAAATAGCACGTATGGGCATTATGTTCAACTTTTTTGGTATGGTATAATCAGTTCTGAGGTTTATGTTTTATTGAAGAGTATAGATTCAAATTTAGGCCTAATGGATATGAATGTGATTCCCTAAAATACATGACTAATGAGTAATTAGGCTGGGATTTACCTCAGTTGGTAGAGCACTGCTCTGCAGTATCTGAGGTTCCGAGTTCGATTCCCAGCACCTCGAAAATGGGAGAAGGATGTGGCAACCCACTCCCAAGGCAATCCCGAAACAGTCAGCCATTGACAACCCTATGAGGGTCGCTATAAGTCAGATACCGACTCAACGGCATCTAACAACAACAATGAATAATTGCTAAATCACTCCAATGACATATGTGTATAACTTTGTCGTGTTCAATAAACCTTCAGATGAATCTTTTCTATTACTAAAGCTCAACTTTTATTCCTGTTGCATCCTTTAATCATTTAGTATTATTTAAAACCTAAGGAAGTTTAATTTGTCCATTATATAGTGTATGCATGGTTAAATTAAGAAGTATTATGATGTTTATAGTTTCTTTTTTTTTTTCTTTGCACTACTGGGGGTTGAACCCAAGGCCTCCCACTTGCTTGCTTTGCAACTGCTGGACCACAGAGCTGCACCTCCAGCCCACTTTTTCACTTTTTTAGATAGAGTCTCCTTAAATTACGCAGACTGCCTCTGGTTCAAACTTGCGATCCTCCTGCCTCTGCCTCCCAAATTGCTGGGATTAAAGGTGTGTGCCACCACCTTTGGCATTGTTTATGATTACTGAAGTCATTCTGTTTAGAGGTGAACTATTTTTATTGTGCTCTAGTCCCATAAATTATATGGTGTTATGAAAACTCCAATAGGTTTAACAGGACATAGAAGAAATTAATTTAGCTAATGCTACTTTTAAGCTTTTTTCTTTTATCATAGTATTCTGATACTCTTTTGATGGAATGCTTTTTACTGCATGATATCATCATTTAAGAGTGATCATGAAGATAGTTAACAAGTGATAGAAAATTACAATAGAATTAAATGCTTATATAAATGCACTATAATTTTACTGATAACAAGTAAAGCACGTGAAAAAATCTTTATTACTTAAATTACAAACAATATTTGTAATATGTCTCAGAAATTGGCTTTGAAAGCTGGTATTTGGTAAGTTACAAGATTCCATAGAGAGGAAAATTCCAATTGACCATTTTGGGTCTTCTTAGCAAATATATTTTCTTATACAGGAATATATCACACCTTAAAGCTTACTCTATTTTTCTTTGTGGATATATATGTATATGCATGTATGTGTGTGTGTATACACACATATATATTACTTCAAAAATATTTCAATTAAATATTTTGGGCAGGATGTCCTGATGCATGCCCATAATCCCATCCACTAGATAGGCTGAGGCAGGCGGATAGTGAATTCAGTAGTGAATTCAAGGCCAGAGACAACCTGCGCAACTGACAACTTATCTCAAAACTTACAAAAATGAATAGGAAAAAGAAAAACAACAACAACAACAACAACAACAACAACAGCAAACTGAGATGAAGAGTGTGGCTTAGCGGTAAAGCACTTGCCTAATGTGTGAGGCCCTTGGTTCAACCCACCAGTAAGGAAAACATATTTTGGAATTGGTGTTAGAATCTTTGTGAAGAATCTTTGTGCATAATGCTGATAGAAAATTGAATCTATTCTAGATTCTATAATACAGAGGCTCTAGAACAAAGTAATAAGTAATTAAAGTTAAAGAGTACTTTTAACCAGCTCTGGGAACAGTTTTTGAGCTTTCTTGGGAAAAGATTGAAAGAAAACTAATTAGTTGAATATCAATCAGAGCTAGTATATTTAATGAAGGATAGTAACTATAACAATGCTGATTATTTTAATCCATTTCATTTTGCCCTGTGTATCTCTTTTGACAAAGTGTGGAAGAGCCCTGAAGGACACATTTCAGTTGTTATCTGGATTCCACGCTCTTTTGACTTCTCAAAATTAAAGAAGGGCCTTATGCCTCCTAAGGACGCCTTCTACCATTCAACTGTATCCCCAGCCTTACTCACTGTCTTGAAGTAACTTTTTTATGGACTTTAGAACTAACATCTCCAAAGATATAGGATATTTGCATTAAAGTGATTTACTAGTGGGAGTCTATCAACTCTGTAACCATGAAAGCTAACTTTCTCTTACTTCTTTTAGATATTCAAGTTGTGGTATTTTTCTTATTAATTACTTCTCTTTTTAAATTTTTTCCTCATGAGGTGAAGATTAGCTCAGTTTCTCAATGACTTATGTGCATTTGTCTTTATTAGTGCTTAGGCATTTGGGTTTGTTGTTGTTACATGCCCTGGAGTCAGTATCAGACTCATAGTGACCCTACATACAACAGGGGAAACACTATTGTCAGTGCTTTTCTGCTGTTCATAGGGTTTTCAATGGCGGATTGATTTTTGGGAGTGGGTTGCCAGATCCATCTCCCAACATTTGGGTAATAGTATTAAAATGCATATAATTGATGTGGGAACCCTGAACATTACTTGAGTGGTGTATGTGTTTTATCCTGCATGGATAGATAGCCTTATATCACTTATATTTATAGACACTTTAATTTTAAAAGCTTCATTTAATAGAAATATACCTGAATTTAACTGGGGGCTACTTTTGGGAAATATGTAGGATATTTTCCATATATTGACAGTTCAGCTGCCAGGCACTTTAGCAACATATTACTAGACATTGGGTCTTGACATCAGGGAACTTATTTTCTTAGTATCATGAAATAAATAAACCAATGCAAGTGTTTGAAATACATTTATTAACAGATATTTTATCCTTTTTTATGCTTTATGCTTTGTAGTAATGGATAGATGAGAAAGTAAAAAGCCATAGCTATATTTTGTATGGTTTGGTATTTTGCAATTGTTAAAAAACATGGAATTTGAGATTCAATACACCTGTGCTTCACACCTATATAACCTAGAACAAGTCTTTTAACCTCTCTAAATCTCACTATCCTCACCTAGAAAACAAAGCTCATAATATGATTACATCACAGGGTTATCTGGAGAGTTTGGTGATTATGGAGAGTGTATTAGCTGTCATTATGGTCATCATTATCATCTTATCATTAGCTGTCATCAGCATGAAGAAGGAACTATAAAGGAGGTTATAAGTGGATGGCTTTATAGCTTATGCTTGGAATCATAGAACCTGAAGGTTACAAAGAATACTAAGGCTCATCCGGACCAGAAGCCACATAGTCCAATGTCTTCAGAGTCTAAGCAGAAAATGCAAAGCAGGAAAATTGACTAACAAATCACAGGCTGTAGGACCTGTGTTATACTGGACAATGCATGACTTACCCCCAAACACTCAAATTTAAATTCATTTAACCCCTAATGGTCCTTGAATGATGAATCCTCATTCTTCTCATATATGTTCAGTCTTGTATTTCCTCTAAATCACATCAGACAAGTGGCCTAGTTGATTAAGCTCAAATACTCTCAGTAATTTCAAAATAACTTCACTTTAAGGAAATTATTCCATTTTAGTATAGGTATGTCACAGTTTTATCTTTTGGGTTAAGTGGAAATTCTGGCATCCTATAACTTCCAATTAATTTTAACATGGGCAGGTGATACACAGTACTTGTAATTCCTAATTACTTGAAGTACTTGAAGTAGTCTAACTGAATTACTTGAGACCTTCTCACCCACAATTTCTCTGCTTATGATTAGGTATAGTCTGGACCTAAACTGATTAGGGATGATTTTCTACCTGTTATTATTTTAAGCCTTTTACCTCTTATGCTCAGTAAAGCTAGCTGTCACGGTCTTCAGGGTCACCTTCCGTAGAACATGTTCTGGTTTGTTAGTCCCATGTTTCATTGAAGCACGGTATCAATGTCAATGAGCCACAAGGGTCAACTAATACAGATCTGTGTAAGGCCACCATTTCATTGTTTTTGGAGCAGAGAAAGCAAGTATGTGTTGCAGCTCTCCATCTTGCCCTCTCATTAGATCCATGCCCTTTTCTGCCTTAGCCTGGATATGGCTTTGGAATCCCTTAACATAAATCTCTAAGATGTTACAACTGGTCAATCCAAGTTTGGTCACAAGATTAAAAGTATTGGCCATCTATTCTCTTGCAAGTAGACACCATGATTTTCAGCAAATAAGCCACATTCAGGCAAATTCAGCACATTCTCTCCCATTCTGTATGTGCAGAAACCAGATTTGGAAAAAAAATATATGTAAGACTGAAAGTAAAAGCACAATTATCTAGGTGGAAGAGGATCAAAGGAGAGGAAAGGGAGCCATGGGAGGTGAGCTACACAATATAATTGCATGAAAATGCCATAATGAAACCTGTTATATTGTACGCTAATTAAATTTTTTAAACAATATTTTTCATTTTGAGTCTAGACTCTCATAATAATATCTGAGACTATTCTCTCAACATTCAGATCATATGATTTATTCATAATGAAGAAGTTAATTAAACTGTTTCCACTAAAAAGGAAGAGAAAAGTAACCTACAAATGCTAGAGTTGTTGTATGGTAAACAAAAAAATAGAGCAAGACAATAGTCAATTTAGACCTCACCGCAAAGGTGATTGGCTGGCTGGGTTATAGGCTCTCTGATCGAAGCAAGGACATTTTTTTGTTTCCTTTGACAAATGATTTTTTGCTGTTTAACACATGCTTAGAAACTCTTTTAGCCATTTCTCCAAGTCAAAATGGTATAGATGCCACTCTCAGAAAATTTAAATCTAGAGTAAAAACTAATATTCTTTCAGAGAGAAAAACTAATACAGAATCAATCTTGGTGACATTCTCACATCTCTGCCTCTTAATTTACTCTCAACCCCAGTTGACTGACTTCTAGAATATGCATTAATTTGTATTACTCCCTCTTTTTCAAATAAAATCAACAATTGGGCACTTATCAGCTTCCTTGTCCTCTATATGTAGTTATATAATTTCTAATAAGTTGAAAAATAATTTGAATGCAGAAGGAAATGCCAGTAAATCTCTTCTAATCTGATATCCTCAAACAATGAATGTTTATGTGATTGTCATAATCCATAATCTTGCATGTTATTCTTGTTAGGTATCATGCTTAAAATTATTAAAAATTTTACATTTAATGAGAATGCAAATACTTTTCAAAATTTACATACCAAGTCTAAATATAACTAATCTTTACTTAATGACACCTATCTTCATTATATATGTTTGTGATTGGCAAATGTCCTCAGGAACCAATTCATCACATGTTTTAAGCAGTTGATATTGATAATTCTTTTATTTCCATCTTCATTGTATGATTTTATTTTGATTTTCCTTCTTATATTGACAAGTTTTGTCTATGTGTCAATTTCTCTTTTTAACTCACTAGTAGGAATTTATTAACAAAATAATAAGATTGTTGGATATGTTTCTAAATGAGAGACTGTGGTTAAGTCTGAGGCCTCCTCTGAGGAAAATACATGAGCTTTCCTTCCATATATTTTATGATGAAATCATTGAAAGATGCTTTTACATCTAGGATAATATATCATGGATGATGACCAGCATCATCTGCATCATCCAGTCATCATCCTCATCATTTTATGACAAGGTACTGCATGCCAGTCACTGTGGAATTTTACTTTTCTCCAATTCATCCAATAACTTTACAGCTTAGCCATGATCATCTCTATTTTTTTTGAGTCTCCCCCTCCATTTCTTTTTATTAGAAATTTTTAATGTACATCTTAATGTGTTTCATTTTGACATGCTTTTCAATGTGACATTTCCATATATGCATTTTGATACACATTATTCATATAGGTTACCCCTTACCCTCCCTTATGCTTCCCCCCCTACCCTTCCCATCTAAGTTTCCCATCTAAGTCTTCCCTATCTTTTACTTAGTAGTTTTTTTCTATATGTCCTTGGGTTCCAGTTCTGTTTAAGATAGAAACTTTTCCTGTAGTGGTCTTTGTTTTTATCTTGTTAGAACAATTACATGCAATTTCAAGTCCATTTATATTGAGATCATTCTTATCTCCCCCCCTTTATTATGGTCCGAACTTTGAATAGGATTTTTCCTTTTTGTAATTTTGAATCAGCTCCCTCATATGAGTGAGAACATCTGTTGTTTCTCTTTCTGAGTTTGTGTTCGTTCACTTAAAATAATTTTCTCTAATTCTATCCATTTTGCTGTGAATGACCTTATTTCATTTTTCTTGATTGCTGAGTAGTATTCCATTGTGTATATATACCATAGTTTTTTTTATCCATTCTTCTGTTGACTATTGACACAGTTTAAGACACTAGAAATCCAACAAAAAACAACCTTAAATGGAACATACAGAGGGAAATTACAAAAATAAAGGGAGAAATATCTCAATTAGAATCTAAAGAGATAATTCAAAAAATTAATAAGACTAAGAGCTGTTCTTTGAAAAGTTTAATAAAATAGACACCCCTCTGGCTAACCTCGTCAAAAAGAAAAAGGAAAAATCTAACATAGTACGGATTATGAAAGACAATGGATCCATAACCACCGACTCCAATGAAATACAGAAAATTGTCAGGGATTACTATAAGAGACCGTATTTCCAAGAATATGAAAATGCAGAAGAAATGGACAAATTTATTAACACATATGACCTACCAAAACTATCCCCAGAAGATATCATCTCTATTTTTTAAAGGAGAAAATTGATACTCAGGGTAGTAAATTTTACTTGGCCATGACATACAACTCATAGATTGGTTAGATTTAAAATCCAAATATTTCTCACTCTAAAGAAGATATTATAACTGCTATACCTAAGGGATTTCCCCTTTCTCCTACCTCCTATGACTGTTTTTGTTGATTATTATGCATTTTAACTTTTTTCATGTATTATGAACATCTTCTAAATATCCATTGAATTCTTAATTTCTTTTGCCCATGTTGATTTCCTATAAACTACCATAGTTTATATTTGGAAGGCTATGGAAAGGCTTTACAGTTATCCATTAGGGGATTCTGAATTTTGTATTGGGCAGATATTATCATCCTGTGTCTAGGATAGAAATATATATGAGAACTTCTCGCTAAACTAGATCTTTGTTTGTATTTTACTTTCTTAAATTCCCAGTTCTCATCTGCAAAAGTGACTTGCAAACCATGTATATTGACATATATGCCACAGGTGATTAATAAATAATTATTCCCTTTAACACAGATGAATCAGAATACACTGCCATGCTAGGATGAGATGGAACTTAGAGATTAGGTGGCTGTCACTAAAACGCTGGCCTCTTTGTAACCATGCACTGCATCTACTTACCATGTATTCCTTCGACATGTGCAATTTGTGCATGTTGCTGTTGTAATCCATCGAGTGCTTCAGGTTTTACTCCTATTTTCTCCTGTCTTTGGCACAAGTCCAGACAAAAGTCAAGTAGCAAATTCATTTCTTTAGCTTGAATCATGGCCATAATTTCAATGACTGAGAGACCTGATGATGGTCTGTGAAAATCTGTGCTTAGTTCCAGATACAACAGGTCTCAGGACAAATCTTTTTCAGAATAAGCCCTATGATGTGTTCTCATCTTTGATCTACTTTCTTGCCTTCTGTGGCAAATTGAAAATGGCCACAAATTTGTTTACAATTCTTCTTAAGAAAGATTTTCTGTTTCCTTTTCTCTGGAATCTGGACTGGTCTTGTGACTTGCTTTGGGCTATAGGTGTGGCAGAAGTGATATTGTGTTACTTATAAGCCTAATCTTCCAGAGACCATATAGCTTCCTCATTTGTCCCTCAGAAAAATTATTAATATTATGTAAGGAAGGCCAGGTTTCTCTGCTGAGTCAAGTGGTCCTGATGCCATGCAGCACCATTGTTGATCAGGCCACTTTAGCCCATCCAGACACAAGTAAGCCTCAAGATAATTGTAGTCAGATAAGTGACCCCAGCTGAGACAAGCAGAAGAACTACCAAGCTGAGGCCAACCCAAACCACTGACCAACAATTTATGAATGAATAGAATGGGTGTTATTTTCTGCCACTCATTATGGAGTAGAACAAGATAATAGACTTCCACCCTGGGTAATGGGACATAATCAGTCACTATGCTTCTTTGGAAGAAAATCTTGCCTCTTTTCTGTTTTAAATATATATCTTAAATATTTGTTTAAAAATTTAGTATGTTTAGTCATAGTATGCCTCAATCTATGGATTTATTTATTTTATTTTTTTTGGCAGCTGAATATTTTCTTTTCCTAAACCTTTGGATACATTTGTTGATTCCACTGTAGGCACATTTAAAAGATATTTCCCTATAGGGATGAATGTGCATAATGTTAATTTTGACTTGCCTGTTTTCTAAAGCAGTCACATTTCATGAAATTAGAGTAATATCCATGAAAAAGTTGTCCTCATGTGTTAGGGGCAATACAATTTGCCTAAAGCCCAAGGGGCAAATTGACTTTGTTTCTCCAAATTGGAGTTTGGCTTACTTTGTTCCATTGTAACACCTTGTTATTTCTTCAAGATTCTGTTTTACCTTCTAATTATGTTTTAGTGATTTATATTTACTTTCCATGTCTTCTGTAAATTGAAACTAGATTGGATAATTACTACATTCTGGGACTTCACATCCACTTCATTTTGTTTAATAATGTTCTCATTTATGTATCAAATTACTATACAGAAATTTGACACACTATTATAGGCATAAAGTACAAAGTATAGGCCATGAGACAGTATAGTTATAATGATTTTATAACTTTCAGATTAGAATTTATTTGTAAAAAAATCATCATTAAAATTAGTATAGCTGACTTTGAAGTGTTTACTTTTAGTAAAAATACATTTGTGAGGAGGTGCATGGGAATGCATTTCATATTCACCTACAGATTTCCTTCAAAGATATTTTATAATTATAGAGTTGAAAGTTTTCCTGTATTATATCAAATGTGAATCTTTTTATTTACATTTTCTTTCTGAAATTTCTTACTATGCTTTTAGGATGTTATATTAGATATATAATATATGTTGTGTCAAATACATGAAATTTCTCTTAGTGAATTCTGAAATAACTAGTAATATATTCTGCCTATTGCATGTGTAAGTATACAAAAATCTGATTTCTGTGGAATAATGGGGCCAGGTTTCTTATTTGCAGAATGGAGCTAATACTAATAATCATCCCACAGGCTTCTGGGACATAAGTGAAATCATGAATTTCCAGCACTTCCAACATTGACTGACCAATAATAGAATTCTCAAATAGCTCTAGAATTATTATTAGCATATATTGTAAGAAGACTACAGTTGTATATAAGGAATAAAGAATAACTGCAAATGTGTCATATACATAGCATATTGCTCTGCTTAAGGAATGCATCTTTTTATATTTTATGTACCAGGCTATTATGTTTGACTTGAGTAGATTGGTTGCAAATATTTTTCTGCTTTACTCTGTTGAGATTCAAGAGTGAAGGAATCATTTAAGACAATATCAAGGAAATAATTTTGTTTCAGATTAATGTATAATTTTGCATTTAAAAAATTAAAATACAAGTACTAGTTTTATGGCATGCACCTGTAATCCCAACAACTTGCGAGCCTGACACAGGAGAATCACAAGTTTCAGACCTGAGGCAGCCTGTGCAATTAAGCAACACTCTAACACACACAAAAAAATAAAACAATAAAAAAGAGTTGAGGGACTAAGGGTACAGCTCAGTGGTAGAGTACTTCCTTTGGCATGTGTGAGGCTCTGGATTCAACCACTCAGTACTGTAAACAACGACTGCAACAAAAACAAACCACACATGCATAAGTAATATTTGGTACAGATCTAGAGTAATTAAATTTTCTTTAACTGAGATAATATTTTTTAGGTAACATTTCAAATAGTGTATCATCTTTAAGACATGGTCAGGAAATCTAAAGATAATGATCATTTTATAACTAATGTAGTAGGCAAGACCAATCCAGGTTGTTTATGGTTTAGAAGTTAGTCAATTTAGAGTGTCTTTTGAGAAAAAAATAAATAAAATTACAAACATAAAACGTAGGTGTAGTGTTTTGGAATGAGCTTGTTTTTGCTTCATTAGTTTTGTGGTAAATACACCTCTCTTGTTAAGCCTGTCAATCCTGACAAAGGTCCTGTAATGGGTTCCTTTTAGCACTAGTTTCATTTGGGCCATATTACCATCTCTAAACTTAGAAGGAATAAAGATATTGCTTGATTTATTTATCTCTTTCTTTCTCATTTCCTCTTTTTTCCTATCATTTCTCCTTCCCTTTTGTTCAGAATTATTTTCTATGAAAAACCACTTCTCTGTCTTACATGTGAAATTTGAAAGCCAAAGCAACTTTTATGAAATTTTAATATTTTCTTTGATCATAAGAGCTTTGTACCTTAAGATTCCTTAGTAAGTTCCATTATTTTCAGGAAACAAATTGAAAATTGTCAAGGGACATTCTTATGGTAAATTCTTTTAAATGAATCAGTCTAATAGAATTTTACAGCAAATAAAATTGTATTTGTCTGCTTTTCATTAAGAATTTAACATCTGTAATATTTGCAAAGTCTACCTTTGCCTTACTATTATAGAACAGGAAGAGGCTATTCATATATATAGTTGTTGTTGTTGTTAAGTGCTGTTGAGTCAGGTTCCACTAATAGCAACCCTATTTACAACAGAATGAGACACTTCCCAATTCTGGGCCACATGATCGATTTTTTTTTTTATGTTTAAGCCTATTGTAAACTCTTGCCAATCCATCTAGTTGAGGATCTTTATATTTTTCATTGATCTTCCACTAGCCAAAACATGATATCCTTCTCCAGGGGTTGGTCCCTCCTGACAACATGTCCAAAATATGTAAGATGCAGTCTAGTCATCCTTGCTTCCAAGGAGCACTCTGATTGCACTTCTAGGACAGATCTATTAGATCTTTTGGCAATCCATGGTATATTAAATATTCATCTACATCACTATAATTCAAAACCAATTCTTTTCCTGTCTGTCTTATTCAATGTCCAGTTTTCACAACCATATGATGTGACTGAAAACACCATGGTATGAGTCAAGAGCATCTTGTTCCTTATTATGACATCTTTACTTCTCAACACTTTAAAAAGTTCTTTCCCAGCAGCTTCTCCCAGATGGGATATACATGTATATATAATGTGACTCTACAGCCATGCCACCTTTGTGTCCAATCTTGTCAGATCTTGGAAACTAAAGAGAGTCAGGCCAGGTTAGTACTTGGATGGGAGACTGCCTGGGAATACCAGGGACAGTAGGCTTGGGAGAAGGACCTGGGAGTCCATTCCTGAAGCAATCAGCCATTGAAAACCCTGTGAATAGGAGAGAAGCACTGATAATAGTGCTGGGCATGGCACAGTCTTGGGGAGTGTTTTGCTTTGTTGTACACAGGATTGCTATGAGTCGTGTCCGACTCAACCACACCTAACAACAACATGTATAGTATGAACCCTCACAAGTTTATTTAGTTTTAACAAATCCTAAATATCTAGTAATATGCATGCTCTATGTTGTACTGGTCATAATTACTTTACTAGTCATAATTACACTTCAAATTAGTTTATAGTTGAGTGCAGTGGCACATACCTGTAATCCCAGCGACTCAGGAGACTGAGGAAAGATCGTGAGTTTGAGGCCAGGGGAAGCCTGTACAATTTAGCAAGATGTTTGTCTCAAAATACTACTACTACTACTACTACTACTACTACTGCTACTACTACTGCAGTTCAGTGTTAGAGCACTTGCTTAGTATGTGCAAGGCTCTGATTTCAACATCTAGTGCTGAAACAAAATGAAGATGTTTATGAAAAAATTCTAAGCTGAAAAGCTATAAAAATATGTTGTTATTGTTTGGTGCTGTGGAGTCCTGCCCAACTCATAGCGACTCTTATAGGGTTTTCAACCGCTGATTGTTTCAGGATTGCCTTGAAAATGGATTGCTACATCCTTCTTCCGTTTTGGCAGTCCTGGGAATCTAACCTGAGACCTCAGAGAATGCAGAGCAGTGTTCTACCAACTAAGCTAAATCCCAGCCCCTATAAAAATATATTCTTATATTCTTTAAAAAATAAAATCTAGTGAAATTATAGAAGAGAAAATAACTGAATTTAAATGTTATTTTAGAAAGTTGTTGATAACCACAAAATGCTGAATAATTATTTTAGCTCCTCTTTTGCTATCATGTTTTATTTTTTATCCTTCTGAAGTATAGAATTCTTCATTATGACTTAATCAGTTTTCAAGTCATACTTTTATGATGAGGATAAATCCATATTGCCTCATCAGGTTTCTTTTAATTTTCTACTACCATTTATTTTACGATGATAGGTGATGATAATCAGTTCAATTTTGACATGGATAGGCCATCATTTTATGTTGACTGTGCATGAATTCAATTAAAGAAGAAAATAAAACTGCTACTGGCATAAGGTGAACTGGGTCAATTCAAGATCTTCTGCTTCTGCATTGGGAAAACTCTATTGTTAAGCTGAGCCTTCCATCCTCATAAACGCTCATTGCTTTTCCCTCAGGACCACAGCATTTCTGTAGTCATTGAATAAAGAATCCTGTATTTGACAAATGTAGCAGCTAAAATTAATATCTATAGGGATTTTGAAAAATCTCTGTATGTTTTAGTTTCTAGTAAATGGCATATCAGAAAAATGATCAAACATACCTTTGTTTTGTAGAGGACTCCAAAATAATGCAGTTATTGGTATGTGTATCCTATATTAAGCTGTTTCAAAGTCACTTTTAAAAGTAAGTCTTCAGTGCTTTGCTATAAAACTGCATGAGTATAAAATAGTTGTCCTCTCTAGCCCAAATTGACTACTAAAGAAGTATTGCTTATGTTAATCTTACAATTTAATTGCACTGTTCAGGCTTCTCAAGTGATCATACATTCTTTAACATTTGAATATTTATCTTCATTTTAGCTAACTTCTATACAATGGAGATGGAAATATGAAAGCATCATTTTCATAGTCAATTTTTACTCAGTCCTTTAAAATTATTAACTTATCATGGTAAAACCACAACTCCGCATTCTGCATTGGAAGAGAGTTGGTAGCAGCCTGTGAAGAAAATAATGCAGTGTGGTTAGCCAATGTTCCTGTTTCCTCTAGTGAAATTGAACTAGTTTAATCAGTTACATTATGCAGCTTTAAGCTACTGAATTACCAAGAATGAAATAGCTCCTGTAACACTTCATATAAATTATTTTGATGTCATATACCTTGAACTTGAGATGTCCAGATTTTGAAATAACCTCTATCCTTTACTTCAGTATTGTCACATAACACACATATTTTATGTGATAAACATACTTTAGTATAGTATGGTTAAAGGTATTATACTTTTAATCATTTTAATCAATGTGGATTGGAGCTTGAATATCTAGCTAGTTTACCTGCCATTAATCCTTTGTGGAAGTATCATTGTCATTTTTTAACTAACGCCGACAACAGATTGCTCATAATTATGAACTAGGAGGACTTGCTGTAATGTAATAGCATCATTTGTACTCCCTTTAGATCATTCTTCAGAGGGTAGAAACACTGAGCGGGAAGGTTATCAGCAAAAATAGAATATAGCAAGAGATATAAAAATAGAACTCTCTTCCCTGTCTTTTTCAATGTGGGTAAGACATTCATTGTGTGATTCTGCACAGGCTCTGCAAAGTACTCTTGAAGATTCATTTTTAATTGAGGTAATCCTGAGTTTTTTGAAGTGTAACAAATGATGGACTAAAGTCACATTTTGATTAAGCATTGGTTGAAATGTGAAATGTTGTTACTCTGTATCATTGTTGGGAACTTTAACTGAAGTTCTGATTAACCCAATAGCAACAAAGCAAAAAGGAACAAAAAATCAAATCTTGCTCTTTTTTTATATGAGTTCTCTCACAGTTCACATAATCCCACACATGATCTACAATTTCCTTCATTATTTTCTCTTGTTCTTCTATTTGAAGCATAAGAATGAAATGGTTCTTATTTTTATTTCCTTTGTCTTAGTTGCCAAAAAGGTTGATTATTTCCAGATAGAAAATCTTAATTACAAGTAATCAGTTACCTGTTTAACTTTTAATGAAGCAGCTTTAAGGATACACTTTTCGTTAGCATTTTGATCCATAATTTTCTATGATACTGATTGTTTTATTATTATCATTATGATTAAGGGGTGACTATCTAAAGGTCCATTAATGAACTAGGCAGGATAACATAACCACAGATTTCTTCATACAGTACTTTGTGCTGAATTCCATCATTTTTAAACATAATAAGATCAAGTTATAACTGTGATTTATCCCATAGATAAAATTCAACAAGTTAATTTTAATTACAAGATTTTTTTTTGCAATCTGTCTTGTAATAGCAAAAACATGCTTTAAAAATCTTTATATAATTTAAATGTTCACTACAAGCGGTCAGGGCTGGGATTTAGCTCAGTTGGTAGAGCACTGCACTGTAGTCTCTGAGGTCCCAAGTTCAATTCCCAGCACCACAAAAATGGGAGAAGGACCTGGCAACCCACTCTGTAGGCAATCCTGAAACAGTCAGCCATTGAAAATCCTATGAGGGTCGCTATGAATCAGATACCGACTCGACGGCACCTAACAACAACACAACCAGTGGTCAGTTTTCCTAATGTAATATTGTGCTGTTCCTTAAATAAGTTAATTAAATGTTTATTTGCTAATAAAGAAAGCTTCCCATAAGAATGGAAGGTGTGGTGGGTATAACGTTATCTTCTTCATGTTAAAAACATACCTATAATATATGGAGGTACACATGAATCACTATTTATGAATTAATATTTTTCTGGAAGTGCACCTACATTCAGAAAAGTGATGATTCCTTTTCTATGGTGGGAAGGATAAAAGATATTCAATTTTATCTTTTTATAAAGTTTGAAAATTTTCACCTTGTATATGTAATAATGTGTAATGTTGTTGTGTGCCATCAAGTTGGCATCCGACTCATAGCGACCCTCATAGGGTTTTCAATGGCTGACTGTTTCAGGATTGCCTTGGGAGTGGATCGCCAGGTCCTTCTCCCAAATGTGTAATAATAAAGCCTTAATTATGTTTTCAATAGATTATCATATATTAAATATGAACATTTCTAAATAGTGATGAAAGGATAATATATCCCAACTGAAACAGCAAGGACATTTGTAAAATTCTAAGTGGCAAAAATTTGGCAAATAAGTCTATCTAGAATGAGTTTTTACTGTATAAAACAAAGTTATGTTTCTCAACCTTGATAACACTTTGTTTTTTGTTGTTAGGTGCCATTGAGTTGAGGTCTGACTCATAGCCACCCTATGTAGTACAGAACAAAATACTCCTCCACTCTGTGCCTTGCCTGACGCTATGTCAGTGCTTCTCTGTTATTCATAGGGTTTTCCATGGCTGAGTTGTTTTAGATGTTTTGGGGAGTAAGCTGCAATGTAGAATGCTAAAATATTCATTACTTGCAGGTTTTAGATCTGCACAGCATTGTGATTTTTGAGGAGGTAAGGGGAAATATGGGCTGGGATTTAGCTCAGTTGGTAGAGTGCTATGCTGCAGTCTTTGAGGTCTTGAGTTCAATTCCCAGCACCACAAAAATGGGAGAAGGGCCTGGCGATCCATTCCCAAGGCAATCCCGATACAGTCGCCATTGAAAACCCTATGAGGGTTTCTATGAGTCAGATACCAACTCGACGGCACCTAACAACAACAACAACAAGGGGAAATATATCTATAAAACATGAACATTTAATATAATTTAAAATAATATGAAATGATTGACTTCCATGATGAATGACATTTCATTCTGTACTCTATTTATCTCAATAGGCCCATTTTCCTGAACTCAAGATTGTGGATATCTGGTACTCCTTTGCATTTGGCCCCAGCATAGTATTTTCCATGCAGTTGAATGATGGAATTTTAAAATTTAAAATATCAAAACTTTTAAAGCAGAATTGCAAAAGACATCTATGCATTGCAATTTCCTTCAATTTATTAAACAACCATGGGGTTTATAGCTCAATTGGTAGAGTGCTTCCCTGTACTCTCTGAGGCCCTGGGTTTGATCCTCAGCACTGCAAAAACCAGGAGAAGGACATGGCAGCCCACTCTGGAAACAATTGCCAGCCATCAACCATTGAAAATCCTATGAATAGTGAGAAGCACTGACATAGGGCTGGGCATGATACACTGTCAGGGAGCGTTCCATTCTGTTGTACATAGGGTTGCTATGAGCCAGACCCAACTTAATAGCACCTAACAACAATTAAACAACCATACAAATAAAACAACGACTAGAAGCCCTGGGAGGCCAATCTTGAAAATTGATGATAGGAAAAATTGATCACTGAATTATGCATTAGCAGAAAAATTTTTTAAAAGTGTCATTTGTATTTTGCAAAGAACAGTGAATTAAACTTTTGAAAACTTTTATCTCATAGTTAACAAAAATGTAATTATCACAATGCATAGTTACAAGAACAAAAGTAATGCTCAAATTTTATCTTTCCTTTGCATATTTGCAGATAAAATTGATCAGTTGCATAAAAAGATAGTTTTCATTTCACCCTTAACTTTCGCAGATCAAAAGAAGTTAGTTTTTAAATTTATCTCCCATTATTTTAAGAGACATAATTCCCTACACTATATAGTTAACCTTATTAGAATGTACACTTTAGTTGTGTGCAGTATAATCACAAGTTTGTGTAACCATCACCAACAACTAATTCTAGAATGTTCTCTTCATTTCTACAAAACTATATACCCAATAGTAGTCACTTCTTATTCCTTCTTCCCAAGAGGTTAATTTTGGGGAAGAAAATAACAAACAGAAGAAAAACAAAACAACTTTAAACAGAAGAAAAACAAAACAACTTTAAACAGTAAAAAACAAACTTTAAAAAATTCTCAAGAGCCATTTTTAATCTTTTAGATAATTAAACCAATTTCTCTAAAGTGTCTTCATAGATATTTTTTCATTTATTTTTTTTGTTTCTCCACATCCTCAGCAGCTGTGCATATAATTTCAGCAATTATATAACATTATTTTCATTATTGTTATGACACCCTAGTTTTAGATATGAAATTTCAGGTTCACTTTTATACATACATACCATATATTTGTAATATACAGGGGATTGGTAAAAATGTATGCACATTAACTGTATTAAAATTGTAATACTCAATATATTTCAATAACAAAAGATGAATATAAGTCAAGTTTGGCTTGTGCAATTATGAAGGGTTATGCAACACATTGGTGCTATAATTCAATTCAACTTTAAACAGTAATATATAGATAACATCTCTTTAAGTGTGCACACCTTTTTGGCATCCCTGGTATACATACACACACATATACACACATGCATATACCTATGTTATATATAATAACATTGCAAAAACAATGACAAATTAGTTGCTACTGTGGACAAAAATATACCTGTCTCTTTATCAATTTATTTTCCATTTGTCTATACTAGTATTCAGTAGAGAGGTTTTTGAGAGGGATTGATTGTATATAATTATTAGTTTATTAGTGAAATTTATTTTATATTGACACTTTTGCTGCTTAACCAATCTTCACATTTCAGAAATTTGAGTAAAGAATACCAGTTTAAGAACCCCTTTGTCATTTGAAATTGTATGCATTTTTTCTTCTTGGGAGAGAAATAATGAGATTTACTTAAGATTTCTGTTTGTGCAAGTGATGATTGGTGATGTTGTGTAATACAAATTAATTTTTATTGCAGACTGACGATTAACATTTTACCAAAATTATCATTCTAGATTTTAGTGACATTTGACAGATCACTAGCTTCTAATTTTCTCAGTTAATTTTTACTTATTTTTTCATAGCTTCTGTGACATGTGACATGCAACACAAACTCTAGACAAACTGTTCTGTGAGTGGGAAGCTTATCTGATCTGTCAACTTTTGACTTATTTATTTTTCTCAGCCACCATGAAACCATTTATCAGCACAGGTAAAAGGAAAAATGTCATCTCTCTAGGCTGGTCCTTTTATATTTTCACATCTTTAACTCACAAATACATATTTTTTGCATCTTTACCTCACAGATACATTGATTCATTAAACAACTGTTTATTGGTAACACACATGCCAGAAGAGGGTGGGATCAAAAGATTCATCAGAAAACAAAAGAGGTTTAAATGTTAGCAAGGGAAAAGATACCTAGAATTTATGAACTCCGTATATAGTGCATCAGTTTTGTGTCTGGTTCTGGTAGCAGTGTTGAAGACAGACTGGATTGCACATGTGAGGACTGCTGTGATATGACAGGGATGATGTGCTGTCATATTTCAAAGTATGACCTCAGCCATCAGGGTCACCTTCTTCTGGGTCTCCTGTCAGCTTATGCTCTCTGTGGTCCCATGATGCTGCATGTTGGACAATCTCTCTAATGGGTCAGCTGTTCTGACTTGTGATTTCTCATTTAGTGGGTGAACTAGGACAACTCAATTGTTATGCTAGATTGAGTTTCAGCTGTTTCTTAAAACATAGATATTTATAGATATGTGGAGATCCTAAAAGGTGTTGAAGATGTCATGTGTGTTTGTATTTGCAAAAACATCTTTCTACTTTCTGTAGCTATTCATTAGGTCTTGAGATTTTCCCATGCTTTCTGTCTCAGGTAATACAGATTGCTCTGTTTTGAGTGCTGGGTTAAAAGTCTTTGAAGAGTATTTCCTGTTAGTCAGAAATATTTTGCTTTATGATTGTCTCTTGAATTGCACCATCAGATAATTTAGTCAACTGTAGGAAATGGGAGTTTTTCTGTTGTAACCAACTTCATACTCACTTATTTGTAAGCTACACTTTCATGCTACTTTATGACTTTGAAAGAGGTTCATATTACTCATTTATAAAATAATTCCATTGTTTTACTTAAGCTCACTCTCCTAACACTTGCACATATCCAAAGGTTTCCACAGTTTATTTGGATTAGGAAAACACTACTTACTTTTTGGAATAGAATTTCCTAATTGTACAGTCAAGGTGGCTGACACTAACCTTGTCCAACAGTTACCAATTTGTAGTTCTCTAAACACACCCATTCCATGCTTCAATGTCTTTGCTTTTGCTCTTCTCTTTTCTTAAGATACTATTTTCCCATCATCTTCTAATTATTCAACAGTATTTCTAATATCTCTGTTTGGAGATGACTTCTATAATGCTGCCAAATTGAGGTTAGTGTCACACAATTTTGTTCCTATACCACACTTAAGTCTTATACTCTGGAGAAGTCACAGGTAAGTTTTTGTTTTGATGGCCAAAATAGCTTCAGAAGATGCAGATTCATTCTCAGGACCTTTCTTTGTACAGTATTTTCTTTGAAAACATTACTTTTTTATGTAGTGGGCATTCTGTATCAGAACATTTATTTTCATTATCCACAAATAATATATAAATAAATTTCTTTCTCTCCACATATAGTAGACACTAATGTCTTGAGGGCATGATATATTTAATATCTTTATAATTTACTTTATCTTGATTTCTGGAATCATTTAAAATGTTATCAGAATGAAGCAATTACTATGTGTAAAGACGTTAATGATGAAATAATGCAGGCAACAGTTTTCTCAGAGATTTTCCATTTATATGAAGCAGAAGATTTGTTGTAGAATACTATTTGAAGAGCATTTTTAAATAAAGAAATACTATGAAGAACTAGAAATAGCCTATGTACACATTCAGAAATAAACAATAAAATTTCCTCTGAATTAAATCCATTTAAACAGTGACTTCTTTAATATATCTAATTATCATTTTAAATTGGCTGTTGGATCGTGTAATTTCAGTAAATATCTTTAATATTTAATATTTCAAAATTAGAATTATTGATTCTTTTCAGGTATTTCTGAAGGTTGTTTTTAAGAAATGCTTGGCTTAAAGAATAGAACACTTTCTTGGATTGTATTCTTCCTATCAGTCTATGTTGTTTGTTTAGAAAAATATAAATTCTAATTCTTTATTGTGTGTGTACTGTTGTTGTTGTTGTTATTAGGTGCTGTCGAGCTGGTATCCAACTCATAGCAACCCTACATACAACAGGTGAAACATTATTGTCAGTGCTTCTCTGCTGTTCCTAGGGTTTCCAATGGCAGATTGATTATTGGGAGCGGGTTGCCAGGTCCTTCTCCCAAGCCTGCAGTATCTGGTGTTCCCAGGTGGTCTCCCATCCAGGTACTAACCAGGCCCGACCCTGCTTAGCTTCCGAGATCCGATGGGATCGGATGCCACAGGGCTACGGCTGCAGGCGTGTGTACTATAATTATCATTTATTGCTAATTCAGATGTACCGTAATGGTACCTTGAGAAGAATCTGAATTCTTTAAGAGCATAAGTGTTCTGCATTACATGGTTTTAAGAAGATATGAATGTTGTTATGTGCTGTCAAGTTGGGTTCGACTCGTAGACACTATGTACAACAGAACAAAACCCTCCCTGGCACTGTGCCATGCTCAGCATTATGTCATTGCTTCTCTTCTATTCAGAGTTTTCAGTGGTAGATTGTTTCAAGATTGCTTTGGGAGTGGGCTGCCACAACCTTCTTCCATTTTTGTGGTGCTGGGGATCAAACCCAGGGCCTGAGAGAGAGCAGAGTGTCACTCAACCAGCTGAATAATGACATAAATAGGAAGGTTTGTTTTTTATTTCTTTTTTATTTTTTATTTTTGGAAGTATCTGGGGGTTGAACCCAGAGCCTTGAACATGCTAGGCAATTGCTCTACCATTGAACCATACCCTCAGCCCTTTTTCTATTTTTTTTTTCTTTTTGAGACAGGGTCTTGCTATATTGTGTAGGCTGCTTTGGCCTCAAATTCACCATCTGCCTGCCTCAGCCTTGTGAGTTGCTGAGATTATGGGCATCTGGCATCCTTTTTCTTTTTCTTTCTTTTAATACAGTAAGGTATCTTATTTATATGCCTGCAACCATGCCACTGTGGCATCCTATCCCATCAGATCTCAGAAGTTAAGCATGGTTAGTACTTGGATAAGAGACTGCCTGGGAATACTGTGTACTGTAGGCTTGGGAGAAGGACCTGGCAGCCTAATTCCCAAAATAATCAGCCATAGAAAACCCTATGAATAGCAGAAGAGTACTGACAATAGTATCAGCATGGTACAGTGTCTGGTAATGTTTTGCCTGTTGTACATAGGGTGGCTATCTTAGTTATATAGGAAACCCTTGTGTTAATCATGGAATATTACTCAGATTTTCTTGGATGATTTTATAAGTCTCTCATGTCAAATTAGATATTTTATTTTCTTGAGAATTTTTCTTTAAAATTTGTGATATTTCTTTACCACTTTGCTGGTTATTTTTTATATTAAAAAGTATAATTCATTGACCTTAGCAGGAAGACTTATAAATTAAATCGGGACATATTTCCTGACTTATCAAATGTTGGAGTGGAATGGTTTATCTAAAGTTTCCAACTCTGTACTTACAAGTGTCCTTCTTTAATCCATATTGTTTATTTCTGCAAGATAAATATTCTTAAAGTGCTTCAGTCATGTAATTTCCCTACTCAGAAACATCCAGAGGTTTCTCCTTGTTCACTAAATTAACTTCGAAGCTCTTCTCTGACATCTATGTCCCTGCAAAACCCAATAAGATCCAGCTTGTAGATTAAACATGGTGACAGTTCTTGTCCACACTTCACAATAATCAAACTATATTACTTGGCTTACAGCTTGCACAGACTCTTCCATTTTCCCCCTCATCCTGTGTATGTCTTGGGCTTTTTCTTCTTGGAAAAATAGCTCTTGTGTCATCTCTTCCCATTCAAATTCAGCTGATCCTTCAGAGCCCATCCCAGAGAACATGTCTGTGAAAAGCCTCTCTTGATTTATTTAACAAATATTTGGGTGCCTGTCATTAGTAAAGGGTACTGCTAATGCAAAAGAAAGATCCCTATTGATCTTAGTTTCTCTAAAGGGGAGACAGAAGACAAATGGAAATGACTATATACTAGGTTAGGTGATGATATGTGCTAAGAAGGGAAATTTTGAAAGTGAGGTGTGAGGCGGTTGGAAAGAGGGGACTGATATTTTATTGAGGGTGAGCAGGAATGCATCATGGTAAATGATGGGACATTTTCAAAGAGACCTAACTGACAAGGAGAATAGTCATGAGGCAATGCAGGAGATGAATAGAAGCTGAAGGAAGAGTGACAAAACATTCAAGGAGCGTATGTGGCTGAAGAGTGACTCAATGAGCAGAAAAGTTACTGAAGTCAGGGGAGCTAGTCCTGGGAGTGAGTCTGAGGAGTCTGGCTTTCAGTGTGAGGTAGTCTGAAATAGCATCTGTGTAACAGATCACTCTGACTGCTGCCCTTCAAAGAGTGTAGAGACACCAAGGAAAACAACAGAGCACAAAAAGGTACAATGCCCAAGACTTGGTGGATTGAATCAAGGTTCTGGAGTAGAATGTGATTAGATTTAAAGTTAGTTTTGTAAAATAAGGAAGTGTTTTTTTTTTTAAAAGAGTTTAAAAATCACTAAGAGAAAAGGAAATAGCATTTTGGGGATCTTTTTTTATCTTTAAAACTACTGTTACTTTTTTTTTTAATATAAGTACCTTGTGCCAGGTTCTATGCTAGTCTTTTCACTTCTATTACTTATATTTAAACCTCATTATAGCCAGATAATAGCCAGATGCTGTGGTGTACCCCTGTAGAACCAGAGACTACAGAGGCAGAGGCTAGAGGATCCCAAGTTTGAGGCCAAAGGCAATTTAGAAATTTAGAAAGACTTTGTCTCAAAATAAAATGTAGATACGCCCCCCAGGGGGGGCACAGCTCAATGGTTAAGCACTTCCCTTGCATGTTTGAGGTCCTGGATTCAAATCTCTGGTACTGAAAAGGAAAATAAACAAACAAAACCTCATACTAACTCTATTTAGAGAGACTGAGTTATAAGAAAATATAATTGTCTATCTCCATGTATTCTTAGAAAAGGAAAAAATGGTAGGAATAAATATATAAGAATGTTAATAGTGCTAGAGTAATATATATTTTAATATTTTTATCTGCATCTGTTTCAAGAATATATATTGATTTTCTTTTACTTACATTAAAATTCCTATATGTAGGTGAATAAGTATGGTACCTTTATAATATGATAAATATTAAGTGTAAAAGTCATGAATTTTAACTCCATTTATTGAACTTTACTATTTTATCTCTGTAGCCATAATACCCTAGCATCCCATCCCACCTGATCTCAGAAGCTAAGCAGGGTCAGCCTGGATTAGTCCTTGGACGGGAGATCTCTTGGGAATACCAGGTGTTATAGGCTAGGGAGAAGGACCTGGCAGTCCACTCTCAAAACAACACATCATTGTTGTTGTTGTTGTTAGGTGCCGTCCAGTCGGTATCCGACTCATAGCGACCCTTATAGGGTTTTCAATGGCTGACTATTTCGGGATTGCCTTGGGAGTGGATTGCCAGGTCCTTCTCCCATTTTTGTGGTGCTGGGAATCGAACTCGAGACCTCAGAGACTGCAGCGCAGCGCTCTACCAACTGAGCTAAATCCCAGCCCCAACACATCATTGGAAACCTTATAATAGCAGAGAAACACTGACATAGTGCTAGGCTTGGCACAGTGTAGGGGAGTGTTTCATTTTGTTGTACATAGGGTCGCTGTGAGGTGGATCTGACTGGAAGGTATCTAACAAGGAAAAACAAATACTTTATAGTTAACAAGAATAGGATTTATATTTACATTTGGTTTCAAATTCTATTACTCTAGGTAAAATTTTAGCTTCTTTGAAACTCAGTGTTTTCATTTATAAACTAAATCCTCAAAGTTTTAGTATTAATTTCAGGTTACAAATGAATAAAAATGATGATATTAAACACAATGTCTGACATATAATAATCCATAATAAATTATTATTATTATATCCATATTATGTAGTTGTTCAGTTTAAATTACTTAATGAAAAGCATAATACTAATATATAAATATAAGTGAATAC
>VMDO01004642.1:14111-122590 GCA_007922755.1 Pedetes capensis | reverse complement strand
ATTTTCAGTGGCATCATATGGTTGTGAAAGCTGGACATTGAACAAGAGAGACAGAAAAAGAATTGATGCTTTTGAATTGTGGTGCTGGAGACGTCTATTGAATATACCATGGACTGCCAAAAGAACCAACAAATCTGTCCTAGAAGAAGTACAACCAGAATGCTCCTTGGAAGCAAGAATGGCCAAACTGCGTCTTACATATTTCGGACATGTAGTCAGGAGAGATCAATCCCTGGAGAAGGACATCATGTTTGGAAGAGTGGCAGGTCAATGGAAAAGAGGAAAACCCTCCACCAGATGGATTCACACAGTGTCTGCAACAATGGGCTTAAACATAAATAAGATCGTTTGCCTGGAACAGAATTGGCAAGTGTTTTGATCTGCTGTACATAGGGTCGCTATGAGTCGGACTCAACTCGTTGGCACCTAACAACAACAACAACAACAAGGCAATCTGGGTCCAGGGGAGGAGCCCTGGCTGATACAGTGCACACATCCACCATTTTTCTTGGGGGCAGGCATGCAGTTTTCATCACATTTTCAAAGGGCGTTGCTGTAGGAGGAACGGCTCATGGAGAAGGACCTCTGCAGCTGGAGTCAAGCGAGTCATTGACAAATACAGGGACAGAGGACATGTGGAGCCATTCCAGGAATGTCCCAGAAGAGCCAGACCAGCAACCCCCTCTGTGTAGGGTTTGGAGCCCCAAAGCTGGCATTAACTGGCACTCAAGAAATATTTGTTGAATGGAAACCAGCAGGAAAATTATAACAAGTCATACTTTACATGCAAATTTTCAGGAATATTTTCAGGAAAATATCTAATGTGTGAACATGTAATCTGCATTTCCACGTCTTGACAGATGGCCCATATTAACAGAATTCTGATTATAGTAAAAAAAAAAAGAAAACTAAATAATAAATAAAAGAGGAGAGAAAAAAGAAGAAAAGAAATAAAGAGAACCCGCAAATATTCATTGAGTGGTACTGGGAGGAAGGTTACCCAGAGCAATCCTTTTGTGACGACCAATTTACTTTTTGAAAAAGCCAGCCTCTATGTATTCTATTTATCAAAGACTGTCCCAAATGTTACCCAGAGGATGAAAATGTCCGATGGGGCTGTGTGGCTGGGGTAGGTCATTGGACCTGCTTTTCTTTCGGAAAAGGGATCTGGGCCCTGAGAGTTGAAGGCTGTGTTTTCAAAATGGAACCAGGGACCATCTGCGTCAGAACGCTGGGGATGTTTATTTAAAATGTGGGTTCCTGGGGCTGGGGTTGTAGCTCAGTGGCAAGGCCCTGGATTCAACCCTCAGCACCACAAAGCAAAACAAGACCAAACAACAAACAAAAAGCTCCATAAAAGTGGGTTCCAGGGCCCTAGCCCAGACTTACGGAATCAGACCCCTGGGGGTGGGCCCTGTGATCTGCACTGTCCACAGCCTTCCAGGTGGCTTCATGCACACTGAAGTTGGCAAACCTTTACCTGCCACAATCAGTTCATTTGCCCATGAGGTCTGTCCAGTGCCTTGGGACATTCTGCACAGCCCCAGGAGGGGGTCCATTGAGGGAAGAAGCCTTGGTCCTAGGCTGAGTGAGAGGACATCACTCCTTTTAGGTCAGGCAAGGTCAGGCCATGCCAAAGGGAAGGGGTGTGCACGAGGGCTTTCATGGAAGCACTCCCAGTGTCCAGGTAGATCAATACCCACAGCTGGTGGGACTGGCCAGCTCCTAAGGCTCTGAAGTGCTCTAAATAATACCACATTATAGATGTGATCATTTGCTGCCTTCTATTGTCCTGCTGTTGTTAGGTGCCATGGAGTCTGATCCAACTCATAGCAACCCTAAGCACAACAGAATGAAACACTTCCTAACACTATGCCATGTACACAATCTTTTATGTCTGAGCCCAATGTTGTAGTCACTGTGTTTCTTCTCATTTTGAGTTGAGCCACCTCAGCAAATGGAGGTCCCAGGGGCTTTACTCCATTCCTGTCATTAAATCAACTCTACATTGAGGAGGCAACTCTTCCCCAGTCATCTCTTGAATGCCCTCCAGCCAGGGAGGCTCATTTTCTGCCACTATATTTGACAGTGCTTCTTTGCTATTTGTAGGGTTTTCAATGGCTATTTTGGGAGTGGGATGCCAGCCCCTTCCCCCTAGTTTGTCTTAGTCTGGAAGCTCAGCTGAAACCTGTCCACCATAGGTGGCCCTGTTGGTATCAGAAATACCGGTGGCATAGCTTTCAACATCACAGCAACACGCAAGCCCCCACAGCATGATAGGGTGACAGACACGTGGCAGTCTATTGAGCTGGAGCATTTGATTTGGAGGGGAGATTTTACTTAATAGACATAACTTATTGCTTCTAGATTTGCCACTCTATTTTCTCAAGGTGAGGATCGTGATTTCTACCTTTCGGAGCTTTCGACCCTTCCCCAAGCCTCCACCATGTCCACCACACCGCCAGGCATTCATCAGACGCTTTGACGTCCTTCATTTGACCCACCTGCTAGTGCATTTGAGACCAGAAGCTGGACTTTAGCTGTTTTTCTGGGCCAGCACCTTCTGGAAGTTGCCCTCCCAAGTTCTCAGTGATATGACAGGAGTATATCCACCTGGGGTGGGGCCTGATTGGCATGGGCCCATTGATGCCCTCTTCTCCCTGGCTATAGTAGTTGGCTCCCTGAAGGGCAGTAACTTTAGCATTCTGACCAGAGTGGCCTTTGTGACTCTTGCTGGGAATTTTCAGCCACAGATCCCCTCTTTGGTGGTGAGGAGCAAAGAAGCATGTGGTCCCACACACCCTTGGCAGGCGTCCTAGGTCTTCTTGAGGACAGCGTGGCTGAAAATGGGGCCAATGAGGAAGAACAGCGGAGAACTGGGGCCAAAGAACCGGAGATCTGACCACATCTTGGAGGCTTGGATAAATATTTGCCTGAAGCCACATCTATTCCTGAGCTGTGCAATTACTTGTAATCATAAGCACAAATGTATGGGTTTGTTTGTTTTTGTTGTTTTGTTTTTGCTAAAGTCAGTTTGCATAGGAGTTTCGTTACCTGTGACTAACTGTGTCCTATCAGATATGCCTTCCAGCTCCTGCTGTTTCTCTTGCAGTAATATGCCATGATCATCCCTGGTCCCTCTCCCTCCCCTCTCTGCAATTTAAACCAACTATTAAATAACTATTGAGAAAGCAGGCTAAGGTAGGTGGTGGGGTTATTTGGACTCATGGCTTGTTGAGACTCCACGCTTGAAGAATATTGATTAATGGATCAATGTCAATCTGGAGGAAGCCCCGTCCTATTCAACATTTTAATCAATGGCTCAGATGAAATGGGAGGCATACTTAGCAAGTCTCGGATGACACAGAGCTGAAGGAACTGCTAATAAGACAGATGGCAGAATCAAGGCTCAAAATTACTTAGACTGACTTGAACAGTAATAAGGATAAATATAAACTCTTGCATTTAGGCTCAAAAGATCAATTGTATAAGCAGGGGACGGGGGAGACCCAGCTGGGCAGGTGTCATAACAACGTAGAACTTAAAGCTGACCATAAGCTCACGGTGAGCCCAGTGTCGAGGTAATTAGTAACCCAGTTATGCAGTTTTCAAAAATCAAAAACTGATATAGAATAGAAAGGCTAACTTTGCCTCTACTTCCTCAGTGGGATAAAGATGTGAAATTTTCTGAGAAGTAGTGTTTAGTTCATTGTATACAATTTTTTCTTTTTTCCTTTTTTTTTTTTTTTTTGCGGTACTGGGGGTTGAACCCAGGGCCCCGTGCCTGCCTGCTTTACAAGTGCTGGACCACTGAGCTGCGCCCTCAGCTCATTTTTTTTTTTTTACTTTTTGAGACAGGGTCTTGCTAAGTGACTCAGACTGCATCTGGTCTCAAACTTGCCATTCTCCTGCCTCTGTCTCCCAAGCCATTGGGATTATAGGCGTGCGCCACCACGCCCGACTATATACAATTTTTTCTAATGGATTCTGACAACGGAACAAACTACCTTTCAAAATCATGACTGTAACGGTAATTACAACAGGACGTAATAGAAAGGATTCCATTTCAGGGGCCTCTCTTTTAATGCCCATATTTGGAAAAACGATTCTCTTTCACAGCTCATAGACCAAAGCAACACACACCCAAGCATCCAGAAAGAACGTGAGGTGAGAAAGCAGCTTAGCACAGCGCCCTGGTGAATCTCCTGTGGGTCCTCCAGGCAGAGCCTGACCTCAAAGAGAGCCCCAGATGGATGTGGCCCGACTCCATCTCACCTTCCTGCCTTTGGGGGTTTCCTCCTTGGCTCAGCCAGTCCTGCTGGTTCCTTCCTCAGCTCGGCCCATCCTCCCGTCTACTCCCTCCTTCCATGTTGGCTCCCTTTTCTGGCTCACCTCTGCATCCCTCAGAGGGGTGGCCCCCCACTCAGAGCTCTGGCCAGCCACACCTCCTGCCCAACCACTATCCTTCACCCCCACTCCTTCCTGGCCTTAGCAGGTCCCTGAGCCACTTTCATGGGCGGCCCCAGACAGTGAAGTATTTTTATTTTTTGCAGTACTTGGATGGGGAACCCAGGGCCTTGCACATACTTTGCAAGTGCTCTACCACTGGACTGCATCCCTAGCCCATTATTATTATTATTACTACTATTATTATTATTATCATCATCATCATTATTATTATTATTTTGAGACAGGGTCTTGCTAAATTGCACAGCCTGCCTCTGGCCTCGAACTCACAATTCTCTGGGCACCACCTCCCTAGTTACTGAGGTTGCAGGCATATGCCACTGTGCCTGGCTGAGACAGTGAAGTTATGTGCATCGTCTGTCCTTTCTTTTTTTTCCTTCTGTTGTTCCAAACATTTGACTAGGTAGCCCCGAGAGATGGACTCATTTCGTCTTAGAAACGTATAGAGTGATTTTGTTGTTGTTGTTGTTAGGTGCCGGCAAGTCAGTATCTGACTCATAGTGATCCTACATACAACAGGGGAAACACTATTGTCAGTGCTTCTCTGCTGTTCACATGGTTTTCAATGGCGGATTGATTTTTGGGAGTGGGTTGCCAGGTCCTTCTCCCAAGCCTACAGCACCTGCTGTTCCCAGGAGGTCTCCCATCCAAGTACTAACCAGGCCCAACCCTGCTTAGCTTCCGAGATCTGACGGGATCAGATGCCACAGGGCTACAGCTGCAGGCCAGAGTGATTTTAGTGAGTTATTAAAAGGAAGTTTCACATCGGCTGCCCTGTGGACATCTCACGGATGCCTGGACCCCATCTGTACTCACGTGGTTCTCCTTGAAAAGGTCCACCTCCCTCAGCAGCCTCTCCTGGCAGGCAGGGTTGGTGGCCAGCAGGTAGGTGGTGAAGGAGAGTGTGTTGGCAACGATCTCATGGCCAGCAATGAGGAAGAGGAAGGCCTGGCCCACGATCTCATCCACAGTCAAAGGCTGCGAGGAGGCTCTGGGCTGGTACCGCTGGGGAGGGTCTTCTGTGCGTTTGGTGCAGGACAGGACTTCTTTGACAATGTCGAAGTTCTCCACACCGACGGAGCTCGTGGAATTCCGGGCGTCCAGCACCATTTGGAGGAAGTCTCTCCGCCTCTGAGGAAAAGAGAGGAACATGCATGCTTTGCCCTTAAAGTCATACAATGAAGCTTCTTGGAGGACAAAGGAAAGAGATCCATGGGTGTAGCTTCTCAAGAGCTCAGTAGGACCGGGGTCCTTGTCACTGGGTTATTATTTTGAGACAGGGTCTTGCTAAGTTGCACAGCCTATCTCCGGCCTCGAACTCGCAATTCTCCTGGCTCCATCTGTGATGGAGAGAGTCTGCCAGCCATCTGAACAGCCCTCTGTCTAGCAGCAAGTTGCAGATCATAACTCTGCTGGTCAAAGGCTGAGGCTGGCTGGGGATGTGGCTCAGTGGTAGAACACATGCCTAGTAAGTGGGAGTCCATGGGTTCAGGTCTCAGTCCCAAGTGGGGGGACAAAAAGATGAGGCCAATCTTTCCTTTTAATTTTACAGGTATGTGGGGCGTGATGTGACAATTTGATACATGTATACAATTGTGTAGTGGTCAAATCAGAGTAATTAGCATTTTCATTTGCTTAAACATTTATCATTTCTTGGTGCTGAGAACTTTCAAACTCTTCTAGCTCTTCATAAAATATATAATAAGCTGCCAGGAGCCATGGTGCACACCTGTAACCCCAATGACTTGGGAGGCTGAGGAAGGAGGGTCACAAGTTTGAGGCCAGAGGCAGCTTGTGTAACTTAGCAAGACCTTGTCTCAATATAAAAATAAAACAGGGCTGTGGGTACACCTCAGTGGTAAAGTGCTTGCCTAGCATGTGAGAAGCCCTGGGTTCAACCCCAGAACTTAAAAATTCTGTGTGTGTGTGTGTGTGTGTGTGTGTGTGTGCGTGCGTGTGTATGCTATAACTATAGTTACCCTGCCTGCCACCATAGCCCCTTGGTGTCTGATCTCTTTAGATCTTGGAAGCTAAGCAGAGTCAGGCCTGGTTAGTCCTTGGATGGGAGACTGTCAGGGAATACCAGGTGCTGTAGGTTTGGAAGAAGGACCTGGCAGCACAATCCCAAAAAACAATCCGCCATTGAAAACTCTATGAATGGCAGAGAAGCTTTGACATAGTGATAGGCATGGCACAGTGTCAGGTAGTGCTTCATCTGTCATACATATGGTCACTATGAGTCAGAAACAACTGGATGGCACCTAACAACCACCTAGTCACCCTACTATTCTATAGAACACTGGGATTTAACCCTCCTATTTAACTGGATTTTGGTACTATTATCCAATTTCCTCCTACCCTCTTCCACCTTTCCTACCTTCTCTCTACTTCTCTCTCTACTTCTATGAAATCAACTTTTTAGCTTCCACATATGAAAGTGAACATGCTTTTCTGTGCCTGGCTTATTGCACTTAACATAATGTACTCTAGTTTCCATCCATGTAGCTGCAAATGACAGGCTTTCATTCTTTTCATTGTTGAATAATATTCCATCGTGTGTATGTATGACATTCCTCTTATCCATTCAGGATGAGGCCCTTCTGTTTGGGTTGATCTGGAAAAGTATGGAGCCACTTTGTTAAGTAAGATAAGGAGCTGGCAGAACAGTATGCACAGTGGGATCGCATTCTGTAAAAACAGTGAGCGTACAATCTGTATAATTATACCTATCTGCCTACGTATAGAAAGTATACTTAGCAACATCTGCACTGGACAGTTTCTAGTTTGCTGGAGGAGGTAGGAAAACCAGGTGGCATTAGTTTTAACTTTCTTATATTTTTCTTTTCTTTCTTCTTTCTTTCTTTCTTTCTTTCTTTCTTTCTTTTTTTTTTTTTTTTTTTTGTGTGTGTGTGGTACTGGGGGTTGAACCCAGGACCTTGAGCTCGCATTCTTTGCAAGTGCTGGACCACTGAGCTGCACACCTAGCCCGTTTTTTGTTAACTTTTTGAGACAGGGTCTCATACGCAGACTGCCTCTTGTCTCGAACTTGCAATCCTCCTGCCTCTGCCTCCCGAGCTGCTCAGATTACAGGCGTGCACCACTGTGCCCGGCCTTTCCTTAGGATTTCAATGATGAAATGAGATAATTCCAGTTCTGGGATTATAGGCGTGCACAACCATGCCCTGCTCTCAGTTTTAACTTTCTACATGTTTGTATTGTTGGTTGGTTTTCCAACAACAACAAAAAAAAGAAAGCGTAAAGATTTAAATCAGAGCACATGCTCCATTTTTCCCTTATGTATATCTGGGGGCTTATATGAGCCAACATAGTTTTCCCACACAGTAGAAGTAAACAATCCCCAACCCCGTTTAAGTGGTTAAAGGTTTCTTACCATTTCCCCCTAACTTCCTTGTCAGTCATTTGCATATCCTTTATATTTTTACCACCACTAATTCTAACTATAGGACTGGCTATGTGCTGCTTTAGCGTGCACAAAGTGTGTTCCTGCCGCATCCCTTCTTTGAAATGTCCTTTACCAATGTGATGAATGACAGCCAAGATATTGCTCTTTTCTGAAGTTTAGGAGATTAAAACAGCAAAAGGAGACTATAAGAACCTCCAACAGGAAAATATGATAATTTCAAAGCAGTTCACTACTTGCAGCATTTTCTCAATTGAATGGCTTCTGAATTTCTATTGCATAAATAATCCATGCTGTACACATTAGCATGTAATTCCATCTTTTAAATTTGTTGTCATTTCACGTGCAGCTGCCTTTTCTGCTCCACGAGATTATAAGCATCCCCAGGGAAGGATCCCATCCCTACCCCCTACTCGTGCCTAGTGTTGTGCTGAGTGATAAATAGTCCATCAATCAAAAAGGAAGGCAGTAATGCTCTTGGAGGAAAGATGCGTTGGGTTTGGTTACAATTGCGTGCTGTCTTCAGAAGGAGGCTTGGCTCAGGAGACCTTTGCAGCCTGCCCTTGGGAGGCATCTGTTGGGATCCTAGCAGGGCTCATGGTTAAGACTGTGAGCATCACACACCTAGAGGCCAAGGACACAAGGCTTCTGCTCCCCATAGCCTCCTTGGGCTATAATAGCTGAGAAAATGGCAAAGGGTCGGTGAGAGGCAGCTTCCTTCTGCCCTGGCCCTGCACATCCTGGTGTTTCAGTGGCTTCCCTCCTGCCTCTTGGTCAGCATCCGGGTGGCAGCTGTGGTCCCACTGATAGCCCTTTGACACAGGGCAGAGCTGGGGTGGGCCAGTACAAGATGGCATGAAGGGGAAAAGAGCATCCATGGCTTCCTTGGCTCCTAGACATGAGCCTCAGACCGCAAAGCAACTCTAAGCCTCCCAGTTGGCCCATTTATTTTTATCTATCTATCATCTGTCTGCCTGCTGCTGTAGCCCTGTGGCATCCGATCCCATCAGATCTCAGAAGCTAAGCAGGGTCGGGCCTAGGTAGTACTTGGATGAGAGACTGCCTGGGAACACCAGGTGCTGCAGGATTGGGAGACGAGCCCAGCAACCCACTCCCAAAAAATCAATCCGCCATTGAAAACCCTATGAACAGCAGAGAAACACTGACAATAGTGTTTCACCTGTTGTACATAGGGTCGCTATGAGTGGATACCGACTCGATGGCACCTAACAACAACAACAACAACAACAACAACAACATTATCTATCTGTCTGTCTGTCTGTCTGTCTGTCTGTCTGTCTGTCTGTCTATCTATCTATCATCTATTTATCTCTCTATTATTTGCAGTACTAGGGGATTGAGCCCAGGGCCTCCTGCTTGCTTTGTAAGCACTCTAACACTGAGCTGCACCCCTAGCCCAAATGGTCCATTTGGAATTCTTTGAGATGCAATGGTCCATTTGGAATTCTTTGAGATGCAATAAAATCGTCGTCCATGGGGCTTGGTCATGGTTAGGGGCACTGACAAGAGGGAGGGTACAACCACGTCCTCACCATGAATTTTTCCAGGAGTAGAATGGCAATTGGCATCCTTTCCTCTTAGCCTGGCTCAGTCAGGCTGCTAATGGGCTGGCAGAGTCTTGTAGAAATCGGCCTTAACCTCCAGCTAATGAGGATGGAGGAAAGGGCCACTCTCCAGGGCTCCAGTGCCGGAGAGAAACATTAGCTTAGACGGAGTTCTTTTATTCGCAGGGCATCACGGAGGCTATCTGAACACTGCCCATTTAGGACCCAAATAATGCTGGTTTATGGTTATATCCAAGAAAAATACACGCCCTGATAGATGTAGGTGTCTAATCCGCCCATCGGCTAGAGCTTAGAAAAATATTTACCTTTTAACATCTGTGCAGCATTTTCCCTGCACAAACACACATCTGCTTGATGGAATGTATACAGAGTTCAGATGGTTCTAAAGCAAGTTTTCTTAGTAACCATATACCTCTGTCTTGACACGGGCAGTCCTGGTTTTGTGGCTGGGAGGTTTTTCTCAGATCAACTCATTGTTTGAAACAAATAGCTGTAGAGTTTATAAAAGGAAAAGCTCTAGGCAATCCCAGTAATTGGATCTTTAATAACCTCTCACCTCTTAGGAAGGCACTCGGTGCAACAGTTTTTAAATTTTCAGCCTGGTTCCACAGTCAGTGGGTTTCAGGCAAGTGGGTTTCAGGCGAGGGCTGTGTGTGTGTGTGTGTGTGTGTGTGTGTGTGTGGCAGAGATCTCACAAGGCAGCCCTTCCCAGCAATGTCGAGGTCTGAAAAATGTTTTGTTTTTCTTTATCCTTTGTCCCCCAGGCTCCATCCTCACGGCTGAGAAGCTCAAGAATATTCTGTCCTTCATGTCCTTCCCCCACTTCAGAGTGGGGGAAGGTATAGCCGTGGGCTCGTTCTTCCCCCACCTCCGAGGGCATTCAAGCGGAGTACATGGCGGTGTGGCCCAAGAGGCTGAGCTGGCTTATACCTCCCCACACCCACTGAATCCAGGCACACTTGCTACACGCTCCCAGGGTATGAAGCTGAGCGGGGAGAAGTTGTTGCCCAGATCAGCTCAGTGCATCAAGCCACTAATTGACTCCGATTTCATTCTAGGCCAATGCCTTAACCATCAGACCTCACAAATTCCTCTGAGCCACTAAGTCTTTAAGAAAACCCTTTGCAAAGCTCTGTCTTGCAGAAGTCAGTTAAGGAAAAGCCCTTTTGGCCCTGTTTTTCCTTTTAGTAGCTTTCTTTAATGCAAGACGGCCCTTAAAGAATAGCACTTACGCATGCCAAAGCATACTGGTGGTGAAATGATCTTCCCTCACGGAGAATCCCCACTTCTATTCATAGCCAAGTTCAATCAACAAACACTGACTTGATTCTTACTATGTGCCATGCAGAGTGCAAGTCTGTAAGGAGGAAAGAAAACCCTAGGTCTCAGATTAAGCATGCTAAAGAGACCAGGGGGCCTCAACTGAGGGTTTTCTAGTAACATTCTCCATCCTGAAAGGGAACATGGGATTGATTGACAGTTGCCTGAATGCCTCTCTGATATTTATGCTATTCATGCTATGAAACTCTGTCTTGCCATTTTTCACTAGGAAGAATATGCTCATGAAAATTGCATGGGGCACATTTACCTAGAAAATTCTTTAGGGCGGCTATCACCTGTGCTTGGGATGATGGCTGAGCTAGGGAGGCAGTTTTGGGGGGCAGCTTTCATTCTCATCCCCTTGTCATGGCTTGGGGCTTCTCTCCACCATCCTTCCCTCCTCTCCTCCTCTTTCTCTTTCTTGTTGACCTTCTTCCACCTTTCTCTTTGCTTTCTACTGGCCCTGGGAAGCTCAGAGTGGCCGATCGCTAAAGGACAACATGGCGTGATGTGCAGGGTTGGGAGGGAAGAGAAAGAAAAAAGAGAGTGATGCCAAATTAGGTTCCATTCCATTTCGAGGCTGTGTCCTATTAAAATACGTTACCTCTTCTGCATTTTGCTGGTCCCGCAAGGCAATCACATTCCTAATGAGTTTGTTAAAAAAGCCATTCAGTTCATCTCGGTTCTTATTGGGCAAAATCCGGGCCAGTGGGACCATTATGGATGGAAACGATACTTGAAAGAGAAAAACAAAAGTGGCATTGAAAAAGGGGTGATAATAAACCAGGGCTATTAGATGCCTGTTACCAGGAAGCAAGAGCTGGCCTTGAATTAGAGTCACTCGGGAGGCCTCCCCACAGTCACTGCTCCTCAGAGCAGGGTTATAGCTGACTCCACCCCTCCTAGCTCCTCTCCTTGCACGTTGCAAGCACTGTGCGCAGTGAATTGAGTCCTCACTTCCATCTGGTGCTTATAAATTAATGTCTCAGGTCCTAAACAGAAGGACCAAGGTCTTTCTATGTCGTCAAGAGAGGAGGGAACACAGGCTGCATTTCAAGCCTTAGCAAGGGGTAAAGGCTCATTAACGTTCTTAACTTTTTGGTCATTTGCCTTTTCTTTTTTTTTTTTTCTTTTCTTTTTCCTCCCTTTCTTGCAATACTAGGGGATTGAACCCAGGGCCTCACACATGTTAGGCAAGTGCTCTACCACAGAGCTGCACCTCCAGCCCCTTTTTAGTTTTTTATTGAGTCAGGGTCTCGCTAAGTTGCTCATGCTGCCTCTGGCCTCAAATTCGCAATCCTCCTGCCTCAGTCTCCCAGCAGCTAGGATTACAGGTGTGCACCATGGCGTCCAGCTATATTTTCTTTCTCTGGATAATTGTCCCCAGAGCAACTACTTGAATTGCACCTAAGAGCTGCAGCTGCGGCTGCTAATAGACACTGACCTGTCTACTGTGGGCTCCTCTCTAGGCATGCCACAGGCAGCCCGGGCCCTTATTGCCATGCTTTTGGTAAGGGGTTTGATGAGTCAGGGCTCTTTATCCCTCCCGGAGAGAGGCACTGGGCCCTGCCACAGAGGAGCTTGGCTCCATTAAGTTTCTCAGGCTCCATGGTGAGTCTTCTGTATTGAGCTGGGCTGGAGAGGACAGTTCTGCACATTCAGGGGTCTTAGAATCCTCAGCCCATTTACAGGCACAGAGAGCAGGAGCAGCAAGGATACAGCAATGGAGCCAGCCGCCGCATAGGACACAAGAGTGGCCTAGGGTTGAAGGCACACACAAGGGACTAACTTGGCTCGAGCAGCCCCGCCCCCTGGAGGCGGGGAGGAAAAGGCTGATTGACTCCCACGGCAACTTGTACAATTGCGTGTGGAAAGCTGGTGGGGGAGACAGGACCTCCCACTGAAACTGGGCAGAAATGGGAATGAAACTGGCCAAGGAATGAATAGAATCTGCCAGCCCAGCAGAATGGCTGGAAATCATGGCACTGGGCAGTAACAATGACCATACCACTCCGAAGCTTTCCTAAAAGCCAGAAGATACTGGAACCAGTTAGAAGGCAAAAATTTACTTTGAAAATAAAAGTAAGAACAATGGACTAGTCTCTGTCACATTAGGCCACCTCCCAGTCCCCATCCGTTGACTTCTAGTTTACGACGCATTGGCTTCCAGGGGAGAAGTCTTCTGAAGAGGATTTTGCTGGGGGGAAATATTGCCCTAGAAAATGAAAGGCTTTGGCTTCCAGCCTTGGCTCTGCCTTTCTAAGCCTCAGTTTTCTGATCCTGAAAATAGGAGACAAGAAGATCTTTCTCATAGGGTGAAGGCCAGGACTCACTAGAGCAATGCCTACAAAGTGTTGAGCATGGGAGGTCCTAAATGTTTGCACTGTTGGAATGTGACAGAGGCCAGGGCTATCTATGTTGGTGATAGGTGGCCCGAGGCTGTGACAAGAGAATCCTGGTGACCCCAGGAAGACCAAATCTCAGCAGAACAACTCACAGAGATCCCTGAGTATATTTTCCTAATGGCAGGGGCCAGGCTCTGAAAACTGCCGTGGGGGTCGTGGCCCCTTCTTGCCCTCCTAGGCAGGGGCAATACTTACAGATTAAAACCAGGAGAGGCCTGGGGATGCAGAACTCAAAGAAACGTCTGCAGTGCTTCACAAAGGGGTCGTCAGGCGCCCTCTGGGAGTCGACCTGGGTGCCGAAGGCCACGCTGGCCACCACATCTGTGGCATAACAGCAGTAGCACCTACAGGGATGGGAACGTTTGAATTTGAAAGGACGCGATCGATGGCCTACCCACAATGCACCTGTTCTGACAAACAGATCCCAGCCCTGCAGAGGGGTCAGGAGAGGAACTTCCTGTGTATGAGCAACCACAGCAGAACACAGGAGGAGGCAGGAAGGGCTATGGCCAAGCTTGTCAGAGCAACGGCGAGGGCAGGGAGCATCAGTCACTCAACCTTCGGGTTCCATAACACCACAATCCACTCGAGCGGAGTCAAGTACTCAGAAGCACACTTTACATTGGGCTTTACCCCCAGCCAATGCATGTGAAGCTCGGCCCAGGTCAGAATCTCACGGTGAATTTTTAACCATTAAATTGGCATTGACAAATGAACAACCTGATTACCTATTTCTTATTAACTGCCTTCCTTTCTCCTCCTAATGATTTTACAGTTTTTAAAAGAACAACAAACAAAGAACAACAGCTCTTCACACTCCTATAAGTAGCAGACAAACTCTGGGACAGGCTTTAGGATCCTATGTAAATTATTACAGAAAACACACATTGCAATTTAGAAACAAACAGAAGGGAAAACGTCTGGCAGTACCTGCAGAAAATTTAACCTCTTAGGCCTTGCAGCCGTAGCCCTGTAGCATCTGATCCCATCAGATCTCAAAAGCTAAGCAGGGTCGGGCCTCGTTAGTACTTGGATGGGAGACTGCCTGGGAACACCAGGTGCTGTAGGTTTGGGAGAAGGACCTGGCAACCTACTCCCAAAAAACAATCCACCATTGACAACCCTATGAATAGCAGACAAGCACTAGCAATACTGTTTTTCCTGCTGTGCGTAGGGTCGACATGATTTGGACACTCGACAGCACCTAACAACCACAAGGCAATGGGACGACTGTCCCCCAGAAGGCCATCTTAAGCTAGAATTATTCTTTTTTCTTTTCTTGCCAGAGTTGTCAGATTGAGTTCTTTCTAAGAAGGCTAACAACTGGACTATTAATAGCCTTTCGTAATTACAAGGTCTGTTTTTGTCCTTGGTGGAGGCACACATTTAATTCTTCTTCTCCATAAATTCTATAGCTACAAACTTATCATTAGGGAATAAATGACATTTCTAGATGGTTTTGAAATTTTGACTGCCTTTTTTTGGGGGAGTATTTGAGGTTTGTACCCAGGGATTCGTGCATATTTTGCAAGAGCTCTACTACCGAGCTGTGCTCACAACCTCTTCCTTTTATTTCGAGAATTTTTTATCCTGAGACAGGGTCTCACCAACTTGTACAGGCTGCCTCTGGCCTCAAACTTGCAAATCTCCTGCCCTGACTCCACAGTGGCTGGGATTCCAGGCATGAACTACTGCGCCCAGCTGAAGTTTTTACTACTTTATTGAAAACATTTCTATAATGGATTGCAGATTTTCCTTCCATAGTAAAAACAAAACCAAGACAACTGAATATGAGTCCATCTAATCCTAATGGTTGAAGATTTAAGGTTGTTTGTTTTGTTTTTTTGTTGTTTTTGCAGCACTGAGTGTTGAGTCCAGCACCTTGCTGGGCAAGTGCTCTACCAATGAGCTTCTCCCTCAGCCCCTTATTTTTTATCTTGAGACAGGTTATGGCTAAGTTGAACAGGCTGCTTCTGGCCTCAAACTCATGATCCTCCTGCCTCAGCCTCCTAAGTGTCTGGATTACAGGCGTGCACCTCAGCTCTCAGCAAAGATGTAAGGGTTTTAAGGATTTTTACTTTGCTTTGATGGCAGATGAGGCCACCTTATTTTTCACTACCTCCTGCATCCCATAATCAGAGAGCATATGGACGAGAAGTCTTTGTCAACAATGTGGTGCAATAAAAATGCTGGTGTTTATTATATTATTTTATTAGCAATGGTCATCATGAGTCAGGTCTGGCTGATCTGCCATCCCTACTCTACTCCTCATCGTCTGCAAGCCATGATTTGGCATAAAACAGCTATGGTTTCTAGGAGAAAAGCTGGAGAGTCACTTCAATTGAGTGTCCACCACTGAGCTGTGGCTTCTATTACAGAGCTGCTTCACAATTTTTCTTGAAAATGCAGGGACTTCCCCCCAGGTCCTTGTCCTTTCTGTCCAGGTTTGTCCTGCCCACCCCTAGCTGTGTGGACGTGGGAAGACAAGTCCATCCATGGACTAACCATTGTGCATTTGGGGCTTTCTCAATAGGTCCATATCCCTGGGCTTTGGTAACTGTTTCACGTTTTCAACGAGTTTCATTTCTTCTCAGTGGTCAGTCTGCCCATGCTTTTATGAGCTTCTAGCATTTCCACAGTTTGCTGGTCCCAAGGTAATTGTCCAGCAATTACGTACAGTCAGAAGAATCAGACATTGAAAGCCACGCCTTCTCATCCGTAATGGAGCACCCTTACCTTTGGATGTCAAATGCGTCCCCGGATTCTGCATAGGGTTTTAAATGAGCCAGGAGAAGGTCGCAGGCTTGGCTGATGAGGGGCATCATCTGATGATGGATAACAGAGGTGTGATTAGAGCATCAGGCAAGGAGCATGCCTAAACTGGCTGCAGACAACGAGGTTATATATGGTGTTTCTGGGAAAACGGACATTGTCCTGAATCTACTTTTAACAAGGCTAATTTTAAGGAGGAAGTTCTGAATTCACAAACATTTATACAATACAAGCTGGGTGCCGTGGCACACTCCTGTAATCCCGGCAACTCTGGAGGCAGAGGCAGGAGGATTGCAAATTCGAGGCCAGAGACAGCCTGGGTAACTTAGTGAGACCCTGACTCAAAGTAAAAAAATTAAAAATGGGCTAGGGGTGCAGCTCAATGGTGGAGTACTTGCAAAATATGTGTGAGGCCTTGGGCTCGACCCCCAAGTACTGAAAAAAAAAAGCAATAAACATCTATTTTAAGCTTAAGCGATCTTTTGGGGGGGGCAGAAAGAAAGAAGGATTTAGAGTTAATATGGTGAAATAATTGTGAAATGATCATTAAGTGATTAGACAAAACTGCAAATCAGCACTCACTTTCATGACATCTGGTTAGCATTAGAGAGCAAACAGAGCACACGCCATATGTCCTGTCTCTGGAACTAACCCAAGTCCATGTTTGCTTGTTCCAATTATACTTTAGATCTTCCCCTAGAACATAGAATCTGGTAGGCAAAGGAACCTAAATTCACCCATTGCTTAATTAACACAGAAATTATTATTATTATTACTTTGTGTGTGTGGTACTGGGGGTTGAACACAAGGCCTCACGCTTGCATGCTTGGCAAATGCTGTACTACTGAGCTGCACCCCTAGCCCATGTTTTTACTTTTTGAGACAGGGTCTCGCCAAATTAGGCAGACTCTCTCTGGTCTCGAACTTGCGATCCTCCTGCCTCTGCCTCCCTAGTCGCTGGGATTACAGGTGTGCACCACCACATTCAGCTAACACAGAAATTATTTCTAAAGCATTCTTGATGGATGATTATTCATTCATACTTACAGGGTAACTCTCGACTTTCAGAGGGCCGCTAACCTACAGAAGGCAATTGTTGGTTTTTCTCTTTAATATTAAAATATTATCTTCTGGAAAAGTTCTAAGGCACACAGAAAGGTAGAACACAGGGTATCATGAACATTTTTGTAGCCACCTCCCAGGTCCAACGCACTTAGATCTCGTTTTTGGCTGCCTATCACTTTGACCCCGACAGGCTTGCTTGGGTGGGTGGAATTCTTTGTAGAGCTTGATGGGCACCCGTGTAACCTTTTATTCTCTCCTATATGTTTGAAAATCCAAGCTGGAAATGTCAAGGGGAAGTATTTTAACCAGGGCTTGTTCTAGAATAGCATCATGGCTAAAGCGACATGTTGTCACTCATTGTTCCGAATGTTTCTTATGGAAAACATTTTGAAATATTACTTTTTTTTTTTTTTTTTGAGACAGGGTCTGGCCTGGAACTCACAATGTAGCTCATGCTGGTCTTGAACTCATGATCCTCCTGCCTCAGCTTCTTGAGGGCTGGGATTACAGGCTGTACACCACCATGCCTGGACTAACGTGACCTTGTGTTTAGATTTCTCTTTTGACACTAGAATATTAGGTTTCTGAGGAGAGAGGAAATGTTTGTCTGTTCATTTTTGTATCCCCAGAACTTACAACAGTGCCTGGAACATAATAATAATTTGTTGAAAGAACGAATGGATTTTACTGATTACACAGTACCTATTTTTTGCTCTGGGCTGGGATTTAGCTCAGTTGGTAGAGCGCTGCTTTACAGTCTCTGAGGTCCCGTGTTCAATTCCCAGCACCACAAAAATGAGAGAAGGATGTGCAACCCACTCCCGAGGCAATCCCAAAACAATGAGCCATTGAAAACCCTATAAGGGTTGCTATGAGTTGGACACGACTCGACGGCACCTAACAACAACAACAATATTTTTTGCTCTTAAAGTCTTGAGAGATTGGGAAAAGTTATAAAATGTTAATCTATTTAGCAGAAGGCATGGTAGAATTAAGGGAACATCTGACTCCCTGTGCTACGGTTTGGATCTTAATTATCCCCCAAAGTTCGTATGGTAAAGGCTTGCTTCTCAGGTTGGTGCTGTTAGGAGATGGTGGAGTCTTTTCGGGGTGGGGCTTAATGGAAGGTCTTAGGTCATTACAGGTGTGCCTCTGAAGAGGACTATAGGACCCTAGTCTCTTCCTTGTTTCTCCCTCACATCTGGCCATGAGGGAAGGGGTTTCCTCCACCACATGTTCCCATCATGATGTGCTGTCACAGGCCCAAAGCATTGGGCCAATCCATCATGGATCAAAACCTCCAAAACTGTCACCAAATTAAACCTTTTCTCTTTATGAATTGATCATTGGAGGTATTTGTTATAGTGCTGGAAAGCTGGCTAACACAACAACCACTTGCTGTTTTCATCTCTATTTCCATGTGACAATGAATCAAACACTCAGCCAGCCATCTCTCTCTGCACTGCACCTTCTCCTACACACCTGTTCCCCATTCCTCTAATCATTCCTCTGACCACATGGTTTGCACACATCTCTCTATTGTTACTGTTCTCCTTAAAAATATATATATATATTAGGGTTGCTCCAGAAAGTCAGCCCCATATAAATGGAACACAAGTGCTATTTCAGGGGCAATCCAATAAATGGGAAGTGAATCACTTCTGTGGTCCTCACCTTCCACCTCAATTGTAAGACCAGGTTATGTTGACTTTTTCAGATGATACATCACACACGCAAATTCTAATGTCCAGGTCAATGAAAACCACAAGGTCTTTCTCCATGAATCATGTTGTTGTTGTTGTTGTTGTTGTTGTTGTTGTTAGGTGCCGTCAAGGTGGGTCAGACTCATAGCGACCCTATGTACAACAGAATGAAACACTCCTGACACTATGCCATGCCTGGCACTATGTCAATGCTTCTCTGCTATTCATAGGGTTTTCAATGGCAGATTGTTTCGGGAGTGGGTTGCCAGGTCCTTCTCCCTAGCCTGCAGCACCTGGTATTCCCACATGGTCTCTGATCCAAGGACTAATCAGGTTGACCCTGCTTAGCTTCCGAGATCAGGTGGGATCACATGCCAGAGTGTTATGGCTGCAGACTCCATGAATCATAGCTGTATGCAATTGATTCTTTGGCCCTTTAGAGTCCATTCATTAGATTCTAAATACAAGGCTTTGCATTTCCATTGCATTCATTCCCATAAAAAAAAAATTGTCTACCATGTGCTCTGGGCATAGCAATCTCTGAGCTACCCTCAAATGTTCAGGTGGTTGGAGAAGCTGGGCAGAATGGGACAGTTTGGTCACTGTGGGTGGTGTGCGTGGGGGTCATGTGGTTGTGTCGGACTTCTCGCTCTCACAGCCTCCTGAAAGTCGGCCCCATGTGTTTCTGAGGCCAGGAAAGCCTGTGGTGTCAGGGGCCCACTGACAGCTCTGCTGGGGGAGCCCTCTCTGAAGGAGCTAGTCCTGAGAAGCCCCAGGGGCATTCCTACCGGTAAGAGCGCAACCTTGGCTATTCATCTTTGTTCCATTTTTAATTTGTGAAATGTGCCTTCCAAGGCTTGATTCAGGTCATGGCTATATAGACAAGGTCAACTGTAAAGCACTGTGGCCCTCCATCAGAAAGCAATTTTAGGTAGCTGCAAAACTTTTCAAAATCCTTCAGCCAGCCATGCATGAACCTATGAAAGTACTCAGCCAAGCACTATCTTACCAATAACTGGCAGTGGAACACTTTGTCAAATGATTGGCTGAAAGAGAAATGTCATTTAGCTCAACCACCTATACTGAAGTCCACCCAAAAAAGAAATGAGAACGACAATCCTGACTTATTGCTAGCAATTTTGTGTTGACTCTTCATGACTAAGGCATTATTTTCTAAAACCTCATAAACCACTCTTAAAATGGCTCCTGGACCAACATTCCCAAGAACTCGCAGACTTCCTTAATGTTCAGAGAACTCCGTACTATCTAAGCCACACTTGTCTATCTTCCCTGTCTTCCTTGAATTATTTTAATAAGCTTAGTGGTACAAATAGACCCTATTTTAATAAAATCTCAGATTCATCTGGGCATGGTGGCGCACATCTATAATCCCAGCAACTCGGAAGACAGAGGCAGGAGGATCACAAGTTCGAGACCAGAGGCAGTATGCATAATTTAGCAAGACCTTGTCTCAAAAACTAAAAAAAATGGGCTGGGTGTGCAGCTCAGTGGTCCAGCACTTGCAAAGCATGCAAGCGCAAGGCCCTGGGTTCAACCCCCAGCACCGCAAAAATATAAAATAAAATAAAATAAAATCTTAGATTCAAAAATATCTTTTAGATACAATTCAGAGGAATAGTAACATGGTAAACAAACAACAACAACAAAAGCTGTTTGAAAGGAAGTCTTTTTAGATATCAAGCTTGCAGCATCCTTAATGTAACCAAAAAGATGCAGGAAAAAATGTAATTTGCACACAACTCCTCAGAAGCCTGCCCTGTGTATTAAGAGAAATTTGTTCGCACTGAATCCAAGCGCAGGCCTGGACAATGGAAAGGGGGAGGCTGGACCAGCTGCCTACCATCGCTTCCGCCACGTGCTTTTGACTAGAATGCTTTGCTGCCGACTGACGTGACTGCAATTTTCTACTAAACTCTGCCTGCTGTCTGTTGAACTGAATGGATAATGACATTTTTATTTGGGTTAATGTGATATGAGATGGGGCATGTAATATGAAAAATGCTTTAAAAAGCAATGTGGAGAAAGTATCATAAGACGGCGAAGCATGTAGTGCATGTTGGTCAGTAGTCATCACTTCATGTTTTTTTTCCTTGCGTTATCCACAGCGGTTATGGAATATTTACTCTTACATGAGTAGCATACAAACAAAAGCTCTCTTTGATGGGCTTGCATAATCTTTCAACAAGCCCTGCAGTCCTTCCCCTAGGTTTTTGGACACGCAGGAAATTGTGGTATGTGGACACACACGCCCAGAGGAATAGATAATACCATTACCACTCCCATCTTAAGATGAAAGACTCTCTCTTGGTGAGTTTCGTCTTCTTTGTAAGACAAGGAGTGAATTTTATTTTTGTTTTATTCCAAATTTTTCAAAATACAATAAGCATATAAAATAGTAATATTATTAAGTTTTTAAAAATGATTTCTTCCTTGGGGTTGCTATGGACTGAATGTTTGTGTCCCCCTAAAATTTATAGGCTGTTGTTCTAACTCCCGGTGTAGTTGTATTTGGATTTGAGACCTCTCAGGAAACCATTAGGGTCCTAAGAGTAGGGCTTTTATTTGACAGGATTAATGTCCTTATAAGAAGAAATGCTACAGCACCCATCTCTCTCACTCTTTCTCTCTCTCTGTTCCCTTCCCACACAAAAAGAGAAAAAGAACAGGGCTTGTGAGCTCACGGCAGGATGGGGGCCACCTACAAACGTGGAAAGAGAGACCTCACCAGAAACCAACAAAGCTGGCAACCTGTTCTCCAACTTCCAAGCACCAAAATTGTGAGAAGATACATGTCTGTTGTTTAAACTGCCCTGTCCACATGGTGCTTAGCTGGGTGCCCCTGGCTCGGGGTCTGTCATTATAGTGGTCATATTGCCAGCCTGGTCATATTGCCACATCAGCCCTGGCTGACTAAGCCTGGGGTTTCAGTCCAACAGCCACACCTGGGGAGGGTTCTCCATTTGTTTCTTTCACTTCATACCTTGGCCATCCCTAGTGGAGGGGGGTGCTGAGAATATGTCAGAGGAATTCTGAGTCAAGGTGTACAGAAAGGCAAGAGAGTGAATTCCAGAAGGTGGGAGGGTCCATGTATGGACAAAAGGCACAAGATACAGAGTAATGAACAAGAAGGGCTGAGGAACTACTCTGCTCATAGGAGACCTCTCCTCCCCTTGTTGGTGCTCCCCAGATTCCTTTCTTGAGGGTAACTATTTGTTAATGCACACTTGCTCCCAGGACAGCAAACACCCAAAGCCACTGGCAATGACTAGGTTTCCTTTCTCTGCACTTCATAGTTGTGTGACCTTGGAGTTGCTTAACCTTACTGAAATTATTTCTTCATCAGCAAAATGGGAATGATAACACCTCCCTTGAAGAGTTGTGACAAAGACTAGAAACAAATTATGTAGAACCCCTAGCACCAGCCAGGGAATGGTCCAAACATGGCATTTGTCCTCAGGAGGTCTCCATCTTCCAGGTTGGTTTGGAGACATGAAGTCCTTCTCTTGTTCTTCATCAACCACTACCCATCAGACCACCCACTCTCTCCTCCTCAGGTCACTGTCACTTCCTTTCTTGCATCTGTCCTTTTATCCTTATCTCGGTCACCCACTCTCTAATTCAGGGTTTGCCACCTATCACCTGGAATAGGGCTATCCTGCTTCTTGAGAGTGAAGACGATAGTGTAAACATTTTTGTCATCTTAGTATAGTGCCTGACTCGTGGGTGTACTAATAAACAATTTTCCCAAGAGCCTTCTGGCCTTCTGTCTTTTCACTTTCCAATCCATGCTACACTCAGTTACCACATTAGTCTTTGGAAAATACTGCTTTCTGAGCATTTGTGCTGGAGATCCTTGTTGACTAGAGGACAAAGTTCTTATCCTGTCTTCCAAAGCCCAGTTCAGAACAGAATCCTGCCAATAGTCGTGTGAGTCATCTTTGAAGCAGGTCTTCCACAGTCAAGTCTTCAGATGAGATCACAGACCAGGCTGGCAATATGACCACTGTAATGAGAGACCCCGAGCCAGGGGCACCCAGCTAAGAGCCATGTGAGACTCATGAGCCACAGAAACAATGGGCTAACAAAGATTTGCTGTTCTAAGCTGTTAGGTTTTGGGGAAATCTTGTTACTCAGCAATAGATGACTAATAGACTCTCAATGTCAGTTTCTGTGGCAACTCTTGTACATCATGTGCCATTATTAAAGTTTTTCTGTGTTTGTGTTGGGTCAGGAATGAACACGGTACACTTTATTCAGCTGATTCTCTGAAAGCATCTGTGTGACAACTGAATGTCCCTTGATAGTGTTGCCATCAAAGGCACCCAAGATACATTGGTAGACAAACGTGCACTCTCTATCTTAGCATGGATACAGTGCAGTTTGCTGAAAGGTGTCTCTGAATGGAAGATCTGAGGTATATACTGGTTCTACCACTTACTTCGGGCATGGCATCTGGATCTCTCTGAGTTTGAGTCCTCATTCCAAGTCAGGGACTAACCATAATGAGCTGCAACATCCGTCTCTACTGATATTTTAGGACTCCAAGGAGGCCACTAAGCATCAGTTTGAGATATTTGCTTGGGACTATGGAAAAAGCAGCCAACTTCGAAGTCTAGGGTAGTAAAGGGTCAGAATATTGGACCCATCTACTAGCAGCAACACCTCCCATGCTTAAAGATGCTTCCGCCATCTTGATGCATTGACCTCAGAATTACATGAAGACATAAAGGATGGCACCTGTTTATTTTTGTGCTCAAGTAATTTCATGAAAGTAAAAATTAGAACTCCAGACTGACTCCTGGCTTGTCACTTTCCCACCAAAATCAGGGCCCACATCCCCTTTGCCCTTCAATTCCTTTACTCCTAAATTGTAATTTCACGCCCTGTGGAACTGATGCTCTGGACTTGAGAAAGAAAAAAATGAAACCATTGTTTTTAAGCCTTTGGAGGTCTGGACGTTTGGACGATGGAGTCTCTGAGTGCTAGGGAGACATACTTCCTGTGCAGAGAACAGGAAGCAGCGGGTCCCTTTCGCATTACCTTACATTTCCAAAGTGAAATAAGCCCCACACATGGATGCATGAGGGCTGGGATTTAGCTCAGTTGGTAGAGCGCTGCTCTGCAGTCTCTGAGGTCCCAAGTTCGATTCCCAGCACCACAAAATGGGAGAAGGACGTGGCAACCCACTCCCAACGCAATCCCGAAACAGTCAGTCATTGAAAACCCTATGAGGGTCACTATGAGTCGGACTTGACTCCACAGCACCTAACAACAACAACAACAACAATGGATGCATGAAGAGGGATTCAGAAAAGAGCCAGAGAAGAGATTGCCTCCCTGATACCAATATGGCCCCTGTGAGCCTGGCCCCCTTGAGGCTACTCCAGAGGTACTGCTTACTATTTCCATCATCTGCTCCAAAAGGACTTGCCCTGTGGGTCCACAGAATGTGGCACCTTGGGGCTGAACGGCAGAAATGGTGCGTCTCCTGCAGGAGAGTTCTGAGCAGGCCACTCGCTCACTTTCCAGTGCTTAATAGCTCCCGGCTCTCCAGTGAGGTATGTGCCAAACAATCCCCCGGCACAGAATGGCGACCTCTGCGCGCCTCAACCTGCTTTTCCAATTGTCTCTCCCGCTAATCCTTTCTCGCACGCTGTGTTCCAGGCAGTGTGTTCTCCCCTGTTCCCTGAACACATCCTGTACTGTTCTGTCCAGACGCCTGTGTCCCCACAGCACACCTTCTGCCTGTCAAACTCTACATCTTTGGGGTTCAGCTCTAAGACTATTCCCTGCCCCCTTAAAGTGGTTTCCGGTCCTCAAAACAGAACACAAGCTCTGTTACCACCTTCCATGGCTTGGTCATAAGGCAGTAATTTATGCCCCCTGTTGCCCTTTTTTTTTTTTTTTTTTTTTTTTGTGGTACTGGGGGTTGAACCCAGGGCCTCGCTTGCACCTGCATGTTTTGCAAGTGCTGGACCACTGAGCTGTGCCCCCAACCCATTTTTTTTACTTTTTGAGACAGGGTCTCACTAAGTTATGCAGACTGCCTCTGGTCTCGAACTTGTGATCCTCCTGCCTCCACCTCCCAAGCCACTGGGATTACAGGCCTGCACCACAGCACCCGGCCCCCCACCCCTGTTGCCCTTCTACAATATAAACCCCTTCAAGACAGGAAGCAATAAATATTTGCAAGTATATGGATTTAATATTAATCCTTTGGTGATCAGTTGGTGCTATAGTTTGAATGTGGAATGTCTCCCAAAGGCCCAGGTTCTAAAGGTTTGATCCCCAGTCCTTGGTGCTATTGGGAGCTGATGAAACCTTTAAGAGGTGGGGCCTAGCGGGAGGTCTTCAGGTTATTACAAAATGTGCCCTGGAGGGACTTGCGGGACCACGGCCCCTTCCTTTTCCTCTCTTTCATTTCCTGGCCCCAATGGGAGAGGTTTTACCCCGCATAGACTCCCACCATGATGCACTACCTCCTCAGGAGGCCTAAAGGCAGTGTGTCCAATCAATCATGCTCTGAAACCTCCAAAAAAGCCTTTCTCTTCCTAAGTTGATTGTCTCAGGTGTTTGTTATAGTGCTGGAAAGCTGATTAACACAGCAGGCCTGCGGGTAACAGTGTTTTTAAGAACTGATGTCAGAGGGGGATCTTCTGAATAAATAAGAGTGAACTACTGAAGGTTGGTGTTTTTGAACCTAATGTATGTTGGCTGGTTTTTTTCCCCCTCCAACAGTATGTGAAAATGAATTCCTTAAAGTCCTCTGAACTGTTGACTAACAAATGAAAAATTAATTCTAGCTAATAAAACTTCTCACTTCCTTCTTCCACCACACTGTTGCTAAAAGCCACCCAGATATTAAAAAGACCCGTGACTCATTTTTATGCAAAACTTCCTGCTGATAAGTATCAGCTCAAGCCATCTAGGTGAATAATCAAGTGTCCTTTCTAATAAGTCAGGGACTCCTGTCAAGACTTGTAGCCAATTAGAACTCACTCTGATGAGGAGGAGGCTGCCGATGTTGCTAAGCAACAGCCAAGCTGTGAGGCACATTTAGATGCTCTTTTAGATTTAACCAGTGCAAGTTGGAGTGACATTACGAGTCTGGCAAAGGAAAGCTAAATTATAACCCAGGATGGGGTACCCGTGATGAGGAGTGTGTTTTCTTTTAAATGCAAATGGAAAAGGAACGTTTTAACGAGAATTTAAACAGTCCATCATTATACTGATTTTAATTAGGAGATTAGGTGTCAGTGGAATACAACTGTGTGGCAGGATAATGGTCTCTTGCTGCTAGATAAATACCCAGACATTCTGGAAAATGGGCAAGTGGTCAGGCAGGGACAATGTATTTTTGGACTCTGAAGTGTTTATTACCACAGCCACACTTGGTTATAATGACTTTCATTTTTATTGTTCAAAAGGATTAAGAAATAAAAGCAAATATTAAAAATAGACTGCTGGAGGCTAAAACTGCCTAGAGAAAGCTGCTTGCTGTAATATCATTGGAAAACTGTGTTCTGCCTTAGAAGCCCGTGTACGTGCCTGTCTGAAGAGTTTACAGTGAAAATTTAAAGGCCAAACAAAACCGTGATGATGAGCGTAATTCCTCAAAGACTTTTGCGCTGAAATGGTCGTAGCTATGCATTTACTCATAAGCTGCTATATCAACGTACATTTTAAAAAATTGCAGTCATTCCTGAGTAATATGGCTTCTCCAAGGCAGGAAAGGCCTATAGGAAATAATAACCACATCTGCCTCTGTCTCTAAGATTCGTACGTTATTGCCTGTGCCTTCCTGACAGGAAACATCTGGATGAAAGTGAAAAATTAGGCAGACAGCGACATGCTCTGTGCGCTGCAAGATGCCAGCCTTCCTCGTTTGCCTGACATTGTGAGAACTGGATGCCCATGCATCGTGATGTGATTGGCTTATTCACTCTGAGTGACACAGACCCCCCTCAGGCTCTCATCAATGAAGTGGCCTGGTCTCTTCCTTCTGCTCAGAGTGTTGCCATCAGCGCTTCATTTTCTGAGTGAATGAAGAAATGCTCACCGGTTAGATTGGGCTTTGAGGACTGAGAACATACATGCTGCCCGATGTAGTTTGGACATAGAGTGTCCCTGACAGGTCCAAATGTAGAGGTTTGGTCCTCAGGGTGGTGGTGTGGAGAGGTGCTGTGGCTCTTTAAGGGGCAAGGCTGAGCTCCTTAAGTTATTAAGAACATGACTTCAAAACAGATTGTCGGACCCCAGTCTCCTTCTCTCTCTCTCTCTCTATCCTGGTTTGAGATGTAACCATTTGCTGCTACAAGCATTCTACCGTGATGTGCCGCTATCTACCATCCTCACCGAACACGAAACCAACAGAGATGCCTGATCTTAGTCTTTGAACCTGCAAAACAGTGAGCTAAATGAACCTTTTATCTTTATAAGTTAACAGCCTCAGGTGTTTCACTGTAGTCACCCAAAGCTGACTAATATGCTGCCATATTGGGTTGGATCCATGGTTCATTCAATTTGGAACTTGGCTTCTCATACGAACACTAGAAAATGAGGTTTGCCATGGAAGCTACCTGCAAAGCCCTAGGGCCCAATCGCCTCATTTCATTCAATAACCAACTATGAAGTTAAATAGACAAAGTTAAATAGATTTCTTTACCGAAGGTCTTTCCCACGCCTTTAATGTGCTAAAGTACTTAGTGAATCTCAAAGATAGTTTGCGACATGTCATCCAATTATTTGGCCATGGGGCCTTTTCATCCTCACCTATTTCAAATCTTTTTCCTTGGTAGTTGTGTTCTCCAGCTTTCTGTCGCTATAACAAAATACCTGAAATGATCCTCTGGCTCATAGTTTTGAGGTTCCAGTCCATGATGAATTGACCCCATTGCTTTGGGCTTGGGCTGAGGCAGCACTTCACGGTGGGAGCATGTGGCAGGGCAAAACTGCCCACTGCGCAGCCAAGAATCAAAAGAGGGAAGAGGTGCTGGGAGTGGCACGATCCCCTTCACAGGCATGTCTCTAATGACCAAAAGACTTCCGACTTGGCCCCACCTCTTAGAAAGTCTAACTCCCAACAATGCCACCCTAGGGGAATAGCCATTGACACCTGGGCATTTGGGAGACATTCATGATCCACATCACAATAGCAGCAATACATAGCTTGCAGTTCGTCATCACCGCAGTACAGTGTAGATGCTTTTCTCCTTAATATATTCTTTATTGCTGCTTACACTGAAGGTTACCTGCTGGTTTTGTGCTGACTCACAATCTTAGAAGAATCTCTGACAGTTATTCCCATTGACTTAATGTTTTTCAAATCAGAAGAGCTTAAAGGAGTATACAAATGTATAGACTTCACTGCATTCTCCTTCTTTCATGAGTTACAAAATGGACGAATAAAACTAGTGCTAACCTGCGTCCCCAGGAGATCCCATAATTTATATTTTTCCCTCAGAGAAGTACTAATTTAGCTTCAATTTGTTTTCTGAAATTAAATCTATTTAGTTCCTAATCCATAATACCATTTTATAGGATCTCAGAATTACTCACTCATAGTTTTTGGTAAAGAATCTAGCAAAAGCCTATAAAAAATCTAAATAAATCTCCTGGTTGCCCTTTTAAAAACATTAATCCTTTGAGAGAAAGAGGGGAGACGCTGGCAGCTTAACCAGGCAAAATTTTCTCTAACAGAAAAAAATCTGTTGTTTTCCCATCAACGCTCAGCAATCTTTTCATATAAATCCCAATAACTTGGCTGTCACTGGGCTGTGATTCCGATTGTCTCTTCTTCCTGAATCAGGGATGCATCAATCAAACTTTCAGCAGCTTCTATCCCTACATATTATCCCTGGTAAGAGTGAAGCCGAAAACCAATTTAATTTTAAGTGAAAATATGGCTTCATTTGGTCCCCAGCACCATAAGACTAAACAAAACAAAAGCCACACACACACACACACACACACACACACACACACACACACACACACACACCCCTACATAAAAGATAATGTTGAGTCTGGGCACATGCCTGTAATCCCAGTGACTCAGGAAGCAGAGGCAGGAGGATTGCAAGTTCAAGGCCAGAGGCAGCCTGAGTGACTTAGTGAGACCCTCACTCAAAATAAAAAAATAAAAAAGGGACTGGAGGTTCATCTCAGTGGTAGAGAGCTTGCAAAGTATGTGCAAGGCCCTGGGTTCATTTCCAAGAACCACACACACAAATAAAAAAAAAAACCCACCCACACAGATATGAAATGTTGATTTTAAAGTAACGCCAAGCATTGTTGACCGAGGCAGCTGAATATCCACATAAATGAAGCCAATGCCATCCAGAGCTTCTGATACTAATGGCCCTTAAAGACACAGGCAGAGAAAGACATAGCTACCAAAGTTCTAAAGGAAAAAGCTTCAGAATTCCAAGAGAAAACAGGCTTTTATGTCAAGTAAAAACCCTGAAGTTTGATGACTGAAATCTAAAAGCTCCTTATGAATCCAGAAAGGGCAGAAGAGGCTGATATTTCCCAGCTATTTCTGGGAAAACTGGCTTAGGTCTCCGCAGCTAGGCACTTGTGCTCTAGCGTCTCTGAGCTGTCTCTCCTATCTTTATGCTAGATTTCTTCTTTGTTTCTTAGTGACCTGCTTCTTCTATTTTTATATGTGTACACTTGTGATTGCCTGCTGCCATAGCCCTGTGGGATCCAATCCCATCAGATCTTGGAAGCTAAGCAGGGTCCGGCCTGGTTAGTACTTGGATAGGAGACCACCTGGGAACACCAGGTGCTATAGGCTTGGAAGAAGGATCTGGCAACACACTCCCAAAAATCAATCTGTTTTTGAAAATCCTTCTGAACTGCAGAGAAGCACTGACAATAGTGTTTCACCTGTTGTACATAGGGTCGTTACGAGTCGGATACCGACTTGACGGCACCTAACAACAACACTTGTGATTAAAGAAAGAACCAACAATTCGCCTCATCCTCTGGTTTAACTTCTTCTTAATAAAATTATTTCCCTTTATTTTCATCTTAGTCTTGTCATATGTCATTAGAATAGGTAGAAACCTTCTTGGTTCTTTGACTCGTCATCCAACCATCCAGTGATTGTTATTGAATGCCTATTACGTACCTTGCCTGCAGCCCCACCACTGTGGTATCTGAACCGGTCAGATCGCGAAAGCTACGTAGGCTTGGGAGAAGAACCCAGTAGCCCACTCCTCTCCCCACCCCCCCAAAAAAACAATGTGCCATTGAAAACCCTATGAATAGTAGAGAAGCACTGACAATAGTGTTTCACCTGTCGTATGTAGAGTCACTTTGAGTTGGATACTGACTCAATGGTACCCAACAACAACAACATTATGTACCTACTGTGTGCAGTTAAAAGTAAAGAGAAACGAGAGAGAGAGAGAGAGAGAGAGAGAGAGAGACTTTTGTTCCCTGGAAGCATCCATCTAGCAGGATAAGATATACAATGAACACAAAAAATAAATAAACTAAATGAAATGTCAGTGCTATAAAGAAAAATAAAGGAGAGGAGGAGTGAGGTGTTTGGGGGCCAGGTCCTCTGGGGCCGTGGGAGCAGCAGGTATGAGATGGTGAGAGAAATTACCAAGGGGGACATTGGCCACACAGGGGCATTCCACCCCGGCTCTCAGCAGAATCATGCAGGGAACTCCTAAAACCTACAGGTTCTTAGTCACTCTTAGACGTTCTGATTCTACAGGGATTGAGGTGGCCAGCATTATGGATTTTTAACAAGCTAATTCTGAGATAGGGCTGGGATTTAGCTCAGTTGGTAGAGCGCTGCGCTGCAGTCTCTGAGGTCCTGAGTTCAATTCCCAGCACCGAAAAAATGGGAGAAGGGCCTGGCAATCCACTCCCAAGGCAATCCCGAAACGGTCAGCCATTGAAAACCCTATGAGGGTCGCTATGAGTTGGATACCGACTCGACGGCACCTAACAAAAACAAACAACAAAACAATTCTGAGATAACCTCACAGTGAGAACCAGTGACCTAGAGATCACAGGTAGCTGGGAGGTTGAAATCCAAGGAAGCATCCAGAAACCAGCAGGGTCAAATGTGTTGGGAAGGAGGTAGTCAGGACACCTCTACCAGGCAGCCTTCATGGCCCTTTATCTCCCCTCACCCTTATTCTATAGGCTAGAAACCACTTCCTGTCTTATCTCCTACTGAGTCTATCCCATGACTAAGTGACTGCCATGCTTACAGCCCCAAAGCTTATTCTTCATGTGCAAAGGGAAGCTGCTTTTGGAATTAGGAAGATGATCTTCTCTCTAACATAGTTGGGCTTCCCTGACTATTGTCTCCCAATGGCTCAAGAAAGACTAATACAGGTTCAAAACTGAGTGATGACGTCCTTGCTCAGGAAACACCTATGGCCTCCTTCGGAAGTAGTGGGTAAGGGAAATCCACCGGGCACGTGATCTATGGGGCATGATGCCACTTTCATCAGTTTAACAGTTCAGAAATATTATCTTTGCTATTGTTTTATCCTTGTGTTTCTTTCTACTCAGGCAGCATTTAAAACTTTTGACTGCTTCTTCCTCCTTAAAATATTTCTCCTTTTCACATTCTCTTGGTTTCTATCTTAAGCTGTTCTTTCTTAGTCTTCTTCGTTGGGTTTCTTCTCTGCTCCGCTCTTAAATAGGCTTCTTCCCAGAACACCCTGGATGTCTGCTTTGGGCAACCATCTTTCCTCCCTTCTCCCCTGAGCTCCACATCTGCACAGCCAACTTCTTCCCAGTGGATCTCCCGAGATGCCTCCCAAGAAATGAACTCACCAGGCCCATATTCTCTAGAGGTCAAGAGAAGCAGAATATCCCTGTCCTAATGGAATGGCATTCTTCCTAATGGAAGCCAAGAACCTAAATTGAACTATTTGGAGCAGAAAATTGCATATCAATTGGAGTTTGAAATTTACCGGTTGTTGTTGCTAGGTGACGTCAAGTCGGTATCCAACTCATAGCTACCCTATATACAACAGGCGAAATACTATTGTCAGTGCTTCTCTGCTGTTCATAGGGTTTTCAATGGAGGACTGATTTTTGGGAGTGGGTTACCAGGTCTGTCTCCCAAGCCTACAGCACCTGATATTCCCAGGTGGTCTCCCATCCAGGTACTAAACAGGCCCGACCTTGTTTAGCTTCGGAGATCTGATGGGATCAGATGCCACAGGGCTATGGCTGTAGGCCCAAGTTTACTGGTAGTGTATGTGAAATAATGAAGCCTCACCGAGGGAATTTCTGTCTATGAAAAATCTCTCTCTCTCTCTCTCTCTCTCTCTCTCTGCCTCTCTCTCTGTCTCTCTCTCTCTCTGTCTCTCTCTCTCTGTCTCTCTCTCTCTGTCTCTCTCTCTCTCTGTCTTTCTGTCTGTCTCTGTCTCTCTCTCTCTCTCTCCATCTTAATGCTGTGGGCACCCTGGAGAAATTTTATCTTCTGCAACTGATTCAGCCACAGAAGACTTGATTTCTGAAGCAGGAGGTGTTTTGGACCCCAGGATCAGGAACACTGGATTTGTTTGGGAAATGACATTGCATCACTTTCTAGAGTATCCCTTGTAAGGTACTAAAGAAATCTAGACTCCAATCAAATTCATTTTATTAAAGAACCTTAGCTCAAGACTGATGATATTTTTCCCTTACTTTTCTTTCTTTCTTTCTTTTTCCTGATACCCTTCATCAATTCCCCCTTAACATATAGTGAGGTTCTTTGCACATCTAGAGTGCTGTGAAGTCATGTTTAAACTGGTGATGTGGCTCAAGGTTTGCTCACTTTCTCACCCCCTTCTCTTGGCTGCCTTGACGTTTCAGTGGACAGATGTGATAGAGGTGAATTTTCCATGTGCTTGGTCCAGGGGGTATAGAACAGTGGTTTGCAATTTTTTAAAGCAGGTCCTTCCTTCAAACAAATTCTCCCAGTAAATTAATGGGTAACATAGATAAATACAAGGCAGGATTAGTCACCCCCGTGGAAGCCGAGTATTCCCCTCCTTGAGTTTCTCTGTGGGGAACTTCCACTGGTGGGAGCTGTAATGCTGCCTTTACAATAGAATCACCTGGGGAGCTTGAACAATTCCTCCGATCCAGGATTTCACTCATACCAAGTCAATTTTTCTAAATAAGAACTGAGTTGTTTTATTTTAAAAAGATCCCCCCCTTTATTGATAAGTATTGGTGGGGTACAGAGTAATATAGCATTTGCTATTTCTGTTGCTCAACTATTACATCACTTTTGGTTACACTTTCATCAACTTACAAAGTTTATGGAACACTTTGATTAATATGTAGTAAAACTCATATGCATTTATGGATTATATTCCCTATTTTTTCCACGTACTCATGAAGTTGCATCATTTATATTGAGCTTATCCTCTCCTTTATCCCTTTAGATCCACAACCTTTGCTTCCCTTTGCTACTTTCCTCCCTCCTTATATATACTCTGCTTACATTTTCCCTTCTTGGCTAAGTTCAATTGTTCATTTTTATATATCTATGCATGTATCATTTTTTTTCTTCCTCTAAGTAAGGTTCAGCTCATATATGTGAGTGAAAACATAAGATATTTCTCTTTGTGAGGCTGTGTTTGTTCGCTTAAGATAATATTCTCCAGTTCCATCCATTTTGCTGCAAATGACATTATTTCATTCTTTTTTTATTGCTGAGTAATATGGGATTTAGCTCAGTTGGTAGAGCGCTGCGCTGCAGTCTCTGAGGTACCGAGTTCAATTCCCAGCACCGCAGAAATGGGAGAAGGACCTGGCAATCCACTCCCAAGGCAATCCCGAAACAGTCTGCCATTGAAAACCCTATGAGGGTCGCTATGAGTCGGATACCGACTCCACAGCACCTAACAACAACAACAACATATGTACCACAATTTTTTTTATCGATTCTTTTGTTGATGGGCATCTTGGTTGGTTCCATATCCTTGCAACTGTGAAGCGTGCTGCATTAAATATGGAGATGCGGGTGTCTCTGTGGTATGATGACTTATCTCCCTTTGGATATATTCCCAGGAGTAGTACAGCTGTGTTGTATGGAAATTCTATTCTTAGTTTTCTGAGGTATCTCTATATTGATTTGCCAGGTGATTGAATTAATTTACAGTCCCACCAGCAGTGTAAAAGTGTTCCTTTTTCTCAGCATACTTGCCAGCATTTGTCATTATTTGTTAAGTTGATCTTGGCCATTCTTACTAGTTTGATGGAATCTCACAGTTGTTTTGATTTGCATTTCCCTAATGGCTAGGGACATTGAGCATTATTTCATGTGCTTCTTAGCCCTACAAACTTCTTCATTTGAGAACTGTTTGTTCACTTCCTTTGCCCACTTATGTGTTGGGTTATTTGTTGTTTTGAGATTTACTTTCTTAAGTTCTTTGTAAATTCTAGAAATTAGTCTTCTGTCAGACGTGTAGGATATAAAGATTTTTCTCCCATTCAGTGGGCTTTTCCTTAACTCTGTTGATTATTTCTTTTGCTGTATAGAAGCTTTTTAATTTCATGTAATCCCATTTTTCAATTCTTGGTGCCATTTACTGGGTGATGGGGGTCTGGTTAAGGAAATACTTTCCTATACCTATGTGTTGAATGAAGCAGGTTTCCTATCTTTTCTTCTAGTAGTTTTAAGGTTTCTGGCTTTATATTTAGGTCTCAAATCCATTTCAAGTTGATTCTTGTGCAGTTGAGATATGGGTCTATTTTCAATTTTCTGCAAATGGACATCCAATTTTTCCAACATCATTTGTTGAAGAGGCCGATCTTTTTTCCATTGAGAGTCCTTAGGCCCTTTGTCAAAGATCAGGTGGCTGTAGTTGTGTGGGTATATCTCTGGATCTTCAATTCTGTTCCATTGGTCTTCAAGCCCATTTTTGTGGTAGTACCAAGTTTTTTTTGCTACTATAGCACTGTATTATTGTTAGGTGCTATGCAGTCAGGTCTGACTCGTAGTGACCCTATGTATAATAAAATGAAACACTCCCCAATTCTGTGCCAGGAACATGATCTTTTTATGTTTAAGCCCACTGTTGCACACGCTGTCAGTCCATCTAGTTGAGGCTTTTTCTTTTGTTGACCTGCCACTCTCCAAAACATGATGTCATTCTCCAGGGGTTGGTCCCTCTTGACTCGATGTAAGATGTAGTCTAGCCATCCTTGATATCAAGGATATCAATTTTCACTTCTCGGACAGATCTGTTGGTTCTTTTTGCAGTCCAATATTCATCTCCAGCACTATAATTCAAAAGTATCAATTCTTCTCCTGTCTCCCTTATTCAATGTCCAGATTTCACAACCATATGATGCAACTGAAAATACCATGGCATGAATCAGGCGCACCTTCATTTTCAGTGTGACATCTTTCCTTTTCAACACTTTAAAGAGGTCTTTTGCAACAGCTTTTCCCAATGCAGTGTGTCTTTTGATCGCTTGACTGCTGCTTCTGTGGCTGTTGATTTTAGAACCAAGTAAAGCAAAATCTTGGACAAATTCAATCTTTTATCCACTTATCATGAAATTGTTTACTGACCCAGTTGTAAGGAGTTTTGTTTTCTTGATGTTGGGGCATAGTCCCAGAGTATAAAGTCAGGTATTGTGATCCTATCTGCACTAGTTTTGCAGCTTAAGATTTTTAGGGGGGCTAAATAATGTGGTCTTTTGTATTTCCATATGAATTTTCAGATTATTTTTTCTATTTCTACAAAGTCTGTCATTGGGATTTTAATGGGAATTGCATTAAATCTGTAAATTGCTTTTGGTGGCATAGCTGTTTTCACAATATTGATTCTCCTAACCCACAAGCAGGGGAAGTCCTTCCCTCTCCTATATCCCCTGCAATGTCTTTCTTTAATGTTTTAAAGTTTTCCTTACAGAGGTCTCCAGTGTCTTTGGTTAGATTGATTCCTAAATATTTCATTTTTTGGTGGACTGTTGCAAAAGGGATTTTTGCCTTAATTTCCTTCTCTTTCTGTTCACCATCATCCCAAGCCAATGTAATCAGAATTGTAGGTGTGGGAGCCAGGTAATAACAGTTTCCCAAGATCCCCAGGTAATTTCAATGGGTACTTGTGGCTGAGGATGGCCGTGTCCTGCTCTCCTTACTCACCCTTCTCATGTGGTGCTGGGAAGAAGGAAATGAGCAAGTGTAGGCCCAAGGCCCAAGGTGGGAGCTGCCACCCTCCTGTGGGGAGAGGTTACAATTGTCCCATCCTGGTTGAAGGGATGGCAAGCCCTTCTGATCACCTGGGGGCTCCACTTCTCACACATCTTAAGGGAAGCAAGAAAAGAGAGCATTTTATTTCCTCTATCTGAAACCTGTTTCCACACCTCAACTGGTTCCAAACTGAGGCGGAAAATAGAGAAATGTGGCTTCTGAACACTCAGCTTTTCAGAGAGGAACCGCAGGGTCCTCTTCCCTTCCCTTCCCTTTCCATGCAGAAAGCCCCCAAGACAGTCTAGGGGGCTTCAGAACAGTGTTAGAAAATCCCATATAGGGCTGGGCGGTACATGCCTGTCATCCCAGCGACTCTGGAGGCAGGGACAGGAGGATTGCAAGTTCGAGACCACAGAAAGTCTGAGTAACTTAGCGAGACCCTGTCTCAAAAAAAAAAAAGTTAAAAAATGGGCTGAGGGTGCAGCTCAGTGGTCCAGCACTTGCAGAGCATGCAAGCATGAGACCTTGGACTCAACCTCCAGTACTGAAAACAAAGAAAGAAAGAAAGAAAGAAAGAAAGAAAGAAAGAAAGAAAGAAAGAAAGAAAGAAAGAGAAAAGAAAAGAAAAAGGAAAAGGAAAAGGAAAAGGAAAAGAAAAATCCCATATAGGTCTGAGAAGCAAACACACAGATGTTAAGAGAATTCTGGAGTTATATTCTAGCCCTCTGCTACTTAGTAACTGTGTGACTGGAACTCTCTACTTCCTCTCTCTGTGCCTCAGTTTCCTCCTCTATAAAATGGGAATGGGAAGAATAAGAGCATCTATCTCACAGGGATGTGGTGAGGATTAAGTGTGTTCACATAAATGGGAAGCCCTTAGAGTGAGCCAATGCGACAAATAAATCATGTCCCACCCCCAAGTCCCAAAGGCTACTTGTAGAAACACAAATGAAAACCTCACTGAAACTGGGAGTGAGTTTAATTGGAGAGCAGGAAATGTGGCACCCCCTCATCTTTGGGGGACTTTGGAAGATTTATAGGAATTCAGTCAGGAGTGTGTGGCTGAGCATCTTCAGGTTAAGCTAAGAGGAACTTGGACTTGGGGATCTGAAGACAGCCTATTCTAAGAACAGGCATGGCGCACAGCTGAGGCACGGGGCCTCCCACCTGGCCCTGGAGCTGCCCAGGACTCACCCTGAGGAAGCCCTGTAACCATTCCACATCAAACGGGCCCACGCCCTCACCCTGGAGTTGTTGCAGAATTCAGACGAACGGACCCCAAAGCCAGGCGAGTGGTGGAGGGGCTGTCAGGTTCAGATTCCAACCTAGCCATCGGGACCAGGTGTCAGAGAACTTGGTGTGGGGGTGGGGATGGGGGTGAGGGGCAGTGCACATACCAGCTGGGTGGGGAGGGTGGGCTGTCGGCTGACAAAGGAGAGTACTAGGGCTTTTGAGAGCTGGTGGCATCTTGTGGAGCCGACAGGTCCCTCTGACCTGGCCTCAGAGGTTACCCTGGGCATGGCTGCCCACCTAGAGTTCTGCCAGGAGCCATCCCTTCCTTCTCCTGAATAAGCTGTGGCCCCCTAAGACTTGCTTCAGTGCTCACCTTTGTTCCCAGCTATTCTCCACTTCCTTGCTTCGCAAAGTGCCCCTCACTGCTCCAAAACCACATGCTTGCCTGGCACATTGCATGAAGTACACAAGTCTGGACCCATGCCAGACCTCCTGAGTCAGAATCTGCCTTGGAACGGGCTTCCCGTCCATCATCCATATAGGGAAGTGTGAGAAGCAACGTTCCAGTTTTCTCCTGGGCACCCCAAAGTGCCCCAGGCCATGCCTCGGGACACAGCCAGAGTGCCTGGCACGCTGCTGAGTCACGATTGACTGATGGCACCTGGGTATGTGGGAGGCTGGAGGGGTGGGGGACTTGGCCCTGGAGCTCATGGTTTTTGCATAGAGAGAGGTTGAGAGCCCAGTGGGCAGGGTAGCTTGGTGCGCCACCTGGACCAACTCCCCTTCATAGCTTGGAGGGCAGCTTAAGGGAAGCGAGCGTGCGTTTCCTGCATCTTACCTCATTCAGCTTGTCTGGACTGAAAGTAGAAACCAGGGCACCCCGGACCTCTTCCCATCTTTTGTCACGTAAGAACAGGACGCTGTTGGCTACTGGCGTGGGCTCCAAACCTGATGCCTGATGGGAAGGAATAAGCAGAGGGTGAGGACACAGGGAGAAAAGACCCCTTGGAGGCCACACAAGCTCATGATAACACCCTGGTTAAAGCCCACCTGTGACCCAACCTTAGATTGCTCTGGCAAGGACACTGAAGAAGGAGATGCTCATGGACGGGCATTCAGGGGGGCAGACAGCTCTGCTGGCCCGATTCTGCCCCTTCACCATGAGGCCACCACAGAAACAGCTCAGTGGCCCCTGGGTGCTCCGCAGCCCCCTGCTGAGTGCAGGTCCTCGGGGGACAAGCAAGGCTGGCTTCCTGGAGATGGACCCCAATTTCCTGGGATCGAGCTTCATGTCTGAACTTGGTGGCAGGGGACTTTGGGTGGCTGGATGATTGGGTTGTGCCCAGGGTTGATAGACTCCTGTGTCCAGGTCCTTGGACTGTGGGTGGGGAAGGCGGGGAGGAGAGAAGGGACAGGCCTTCCGACCTATGTCCCAGCAGAGCTGCTTCCAAGCGCTCGTTTGCCACAAAGCTTCAGTGTCTACCATTCGGTCCTTGTTTTCTCAGACAACGTGCATGTGCTGAATGCCTAGTGTGTGTGTTATGGGCCGAGATGTGTCTCCCCTGAACTTTATATATTGAAGTCTGAACCCCTAAGACCTCCGTATGTGACTGTGTTTGGACATAGGGGCTTTGACTAGGTCATTGAAGTCATCAGGGTGAGCCCTAAGCCAGTATGGCCAATGCCCTTACAAGAACAAGACCTTACCTTTTAAAAATTACTAGTAACAAAAGAGAATTAAAAAGAAGAAAACAGAGAGGAGGAGGAGGAGACGAGGACACAGATACACACAGAGGGAAGACCCCATGACCTCACAGCCATCTCCGAGCCAAGGGTAGAGGCTACAGATGGCACTGACTCTGCTGATGCCCCACTTTGCCATTTCCAGCTTCCAGAATTGTGGGACACTGCACCCCTGCTGTGTCCATCCCCTGTCTTTGGTCCTTGGCTATGCTCTCCCCATCGAGCTCATACAAGGTTTGAGAAGTTGGATAGACAGCATTGATTCCAAAAGACTACTTCTGCCCTCACAGGGCTGGTGGTCTAGTGGAGAAACAGAGACTAAGGTCATAAACTGACCCACAGATATCATTACCTCGTGAAGGGAAAGATGGGGTGTGGGGAGTGGCATGGGGTGACATGGTCAGGAGGCTTCCCTAAGTAGGTGCCATTCAAGCTGAGCCCCGAAGCGTGCAAAAGAGTTTACAGTCTCCTCTCGCTCCTTGTGGTTGTTGTTGTTAGGTATCCTGGAGTCGTATCTGACTCATAGTGACCCTTATAGGGTTTCCAATGGCTGATTGTTTCAGGATTGCTTTGGGAGTGGATTGCCACATCCTTCTCCCATTTTTGTGGTGCTGGGAATTGAACTTGGGACCTCAGAGACTGCAGAGCAGTGCTCTACCAACTGAGCTAAATCCCCCTCCTTAGGTCATGCTATTCCTTTCTAAAACCATCTATGTCAGGAAGTGGTCCCAAACAGAATCCTTGTAGTCGGTAAAAGTGGTCCGCAGCCATGGGAATGCAGGGGTGCGGAGGCAGGGGCATGGCAGGACCAAGCACTCTTCAGAACCAAGTGTGCTCGAGGCTTCTGCTATTTCTTTTCACCATTTTAATTATAGTTGAAACACGAAGCCAGCCATCATAATTCAAAAGTCTTGTAAAAACTCCTAGTTAGGGGAAAATTATAATTTTCTGATAAAATATGAACACTCAAAATAAGCCATAAAACCTCATTGCAAAGTATCTAGAAGATTTAATTACATATTAGAACCAAGTTGCTGGGATCTTTTTCTGCAGAGGACTACTTCTCTATATTTAGAGTGAAATTCTTTAGGAGTGCCATGGCCACTAAATTATGGTTTTATGGAATTTTTGGAACATAAGCTGTTTGTTTAGGTTCCAGAGTCAAAGAAGGAAATCGTACATTATGTGTATTTATAGAGTGGCAAAGCCCCGTCCTGTGCCACAATGTGAGGACAATTTCACTAGAAGGAAAGGGTTGGAGGTTTATGTGGGTCTGGTGAGAGAATAAATTAGAGATAAGAGTCATGATTGACTGAATTTGGATCCATCCTTAGGATCAAAAGAGTAGGTCCATGTAGCTTTTTTCCTTGTGTCTGAGGGAGAAAAAACTCACCCTCTAAATCTCACAACTCTCAAATATCGCCCTTCCCTACTTGCCATGACACTGCCGTCACCCCCCCCCGCCCCCTGGCCTAGAAACTCCACTAGAGTCATCCATGTTTTTATGGCAAACTTTAGGAGTAATGGCTACCATTCTATTTCATTTCTAGATGTCATACTATAAGGAGAGCAGCAATCTGGTCATTTCAAAAGAGCTGTCCGATGGTGGTGGTGTTTGTGGATCCAACTCATAGCGACCCTATGTACAACAGAACAAAACACCGCCTGAATATATCTGGCAATGGTTCTCTGGAATTCATAGGGTCAGATGGTGAGAGGATGTTAAATAATGTACCATGTGAAACAGCTGTCAGAGTTTCAAACATTTGAGTGGGGAAGAGAAGACTTGGAAGAGCAGACGGTGGTAGGTGGCATGTGCCTGGTAAGTATTTATTGAATGCATTTCATGTGGAAGGGGGGATTTAGGTTGCTTTTGTGACCCTGAGGAATGGGATGGGGTTAAGAAAGGGAAGGTTGGGGGGAAATCACAGCTTATCTCGAGGAGAACCAGCCCACTAATCAGAAGTCTGAATTGGTCAAAGACAAGCCAAGCTGCCTTGAGCAGCGAGCTCCCCACCCCCAGGGACTGAGTGCAGCTTGAGTGGAAAACAGTGAAGGTAGCTCAAGCGTCTGGAAGGCCCTGGAGCAGGTGACCAAAGCTCTTCCAACACAGACACTATCTGTAGAAGACCACACCGGACATTTGTTTGTTTGGGAGTTTTGTTTGTTTGTTTGCTCTTTGAGACAGGGTCTCTCTTTGTAGCCCAGGGTGGCCTCAAACTCACAATCCTCCTGCCTCTGCCTCTCGAGGGCTGGGCTTTCATGTGTGTACCATCACACCTGGCAAAGATATTTTTTAAAATTAGTTTGTTTACACATTGTTTTTTTAAAACACTGTGGCAAAATGCACATAACATAAATTTGCCATCCATTGTTGAGTGCAGAGATCAGAAGTACAAAGCACATTCAAACTGTGGTGTGGCATTCGCCACCATCCGTCCAGATCCTGACTCTACTTTGCACGTCTGTAACCCCAGCACTCAGGAGGCTGAGATTGGAGGGTCACAAGTTTGAGGCTGGCGTGAGCTACATAGTGAAACCTTGTCTCAAACAAACAACAATGAGAGACAGAGACAGAGACAGAGAGAGACAGAGAGAGGAAGAGAGCGAGAGAGAGCGAGAGAATAGAACAGGGTAAGAAAATAGAGGAGTATTCCATAAAGTAAGGATGTTTGATGTTGAACTCGTCCAACATAGGGCTGTGTGTGTGTGTGTGTGTGTGTGTGTGTGTACATGTATGTTTTGTGTTAACATCAAAATTGTGTTTCTTACGGTTATGGTTAGTTTCTTACTTTTAGTCAGAAAGAACCTATTCTAATTGAGACCCCAAATCTTTGAGTCATCTTCTCTCTCACCTAAGATCCAGTCCATCAGGACTCTGAAATCTCTTTGACCAGCCAACTCTGCCCATCCCCACAGCCACCACCCCAGCTGAGGGCCCCATGACCTCAGACCCTAACTGATTTCCTTGCCTCCAGCCTATCACACGCTCCATTCTCCACACTGCAGGACTCTTCAGAAGCACAAAAGTTGATCTCATAGAAGCTGAGAGTGAAATGGGGGGTACAAAAGCTGGGGAGGGGAGAGGAGGCCAAGAGCGGGAGAGGCTGCTCAGTGGGTCCCAAGTTGTAGCTGGGTAAGAGCAAGAAGCTCTGCTGTGTTTTTACACAGTAGGATGAACATCAACGACAATTTTGTAATGTGTATCCCTGAAAAATTAAGAGTATTGAATATTTTCACCATGAAGAAATGATAAATGAGGAGACAGACATGTTTCAACTAATGCAAACATTACACAGTGTGTTTGCGTGTCAAAATACCACATAGTACCCCATTGTTATGTAAGATTTTTATGTTTTGTGTATCAGCTAAAAACAACAACATGAATCTAGCCCTGTCTGGCAGCTCCTCCCTTTGCAAATTCTCTAGCTGGGTTTGTAAGGCCAAGCACGCTCCTGCCAAATCCTCACCCTTTCCAAGTGCAGCCCAGAGCCTGAAGTTCTTTGACTTCTTACTCCTTTATAGCAATAGTCCAGAAACACAGGGTGGGGCTTTCTGGAGGGCCAGGCTGTACTTTGTACCTTGGACTTGGCAGGATAATGCAGTAGCAAGAGCCTGGCCTCTAGCATCTGCCCCTTGGGTTCGCAGCCTGACTTTGGGTGACCTTTAGGACTGATCTGACTTAGATGTGGCATCTCCTGCCTGTAATCCAAGAACTCAAAAGGATTGTGAGTTCGAGGCCAGCCTGGGCTACATAGTGAGATCCTGTATAAAAAAAAAAAAAAAAAAAAAAAGAAAGAAAGAAAAAGAGAAAAAAAAGAAAGGAAAAAGGATTAATCTACGTGAGCCTCAGTTTCCCAATCTGTAACTGGAGATGATAATGCTAGCTATACTCTTAGGATGGCAGAAAGGCTACTCACTTAACAAATACTTAATAAGTGCCTGCCCATATAAAGGCCCTGAGGTAGGTGCTTGGGATATATTTGGGAACAGAACATAACTCCCCCTGTCCTCACAAAGTTTCTATTCTGTCAGGAAAAAGCAGAGAAAACATAAGTGAACTCCATAGCATAGTGGGTGGGCCAGGTGGAGTGGAAATGGGTCGGTCAGTGCTAGGCTCTTGGAGTAGGTGAGATTTGAACAAACCCTTGAAGGAGCTGTGGAGAGGGGAAGTCAATTCTGAGCCTGGCAACCATCACAGCAAAGATGCTGAGGTGGGTCTGAGCAACCACAAAGAACCTCAAGACACTGAGGGTGGCTGGAGGGAAGTGGTGGGCAGGGCTGGAAAGGTCCCGGGGGCTGTGTGTGGAGGATTTCTGCTCTGAATGACTGACGTGGAAGCACACAAGAGGGTCCTGCTTTGAGTGCTGTTTGTTTCTGTTGTTGTTGTTTGTTTTGAGACAGAGTCTTGCTATGTAGCCCAAGCCAGCTTCAAACTTGTGATTCTCCTGCCTTAGCCTCCCTAGTGCTGGGATTACAAGTGTGCACCCATGCACCTGGCTCATAGTAGAGTTTTGAACTCGGGCACGTCTTGAGAAGATTTGGTTTTAATGAATCACTGCTTTGGTATTGAAGACAGACTGTGGGATCTGGGGCAGAGACTGGAAGAAGTGTTAGGAGGAGCGCAGTGACCAGAGGTAGAAAACAGCCCTTGGCCTTTGGTGGTGGCCACAGATAGGGAGGGAAGCAGTTAGAGTTGGCACGCTTTGGAAGGTAGGATTAACAGGGCTCCCTGACAGTTTGGGTGCGGGGTGGGAGAGAGGGAGGAATCAAGAATGACTTTATGGGGCCAGGTGCAGTGGGGCACACCTGTAATCCCAGCCACTTGGGAGGTGGAGGCAGGAGAATTGCAGGTTCAAGGCCAGAGGGAGCCTGTATAACTTAGCGAGACCTTGTCTCAATTTAAAAAAATAAAGGGGCTGGGGTTGCAGTTTAGTGGCTGAACACTTGAAAAGTATGCATGAGACCCTGGGTTCAGGCCCCCAGTACCACAGACACACACACACAAAAGACTCCATAGGTTTTGGACTAAGCAACTATGATGGTCGAGGTTGTTTTTATTAAGTGCTGTCAAGTCAAATCTGACTCATAGCAACCCTAAGTACCACAGAACAAAACACTACCCAAAAGTGTGCCATACATGATCCTTTTATGTTTGAGCCCTTTGTTGCAGCCACTATGTTTCTTCTTATTTTGAGTTTTGTGCCACATCAGCAAAGGGAGGTCCCGAAGGCTTATTAAAGTCAACTCTACTTTGAGGTGGCAACTCTTCCCTAGTTGTCTTTTGATTGCCTTCCAACCTCATATTCTGGCACTATATTTGGTAGTGTTTCTCTGCTATTGATAGGGTCTTCAATGGCTAATTGGTTCGGGAGTGGGCTGCTGGGTTCTTCTCCCTAGTGTGTCATAGTCTGGAAGCTCAGCTGAAATGTGTGCATAATGGGTGGCCCTAGTCATATCTGAGATACCCATGGCATAGCTTTCATCACCACCACCACAAGCCCCCACAACATGACAAGCTGCCAGAAAAGTGGGGGTAACTGAGTTAATACATGTAAAACACGCAGAGCATCCCTGGCTCGCGATGTCTGAGAGTGCTTCATATTATTCTGTCAGTGCTGTGACCGTGCTGCCTTCTCTCTAGGGTCTGAGCCTTCTCACGAGCTGTTTTTCTCTTTACCTGGATCTCTTGGTCCCACTCTGATCCCCTTTCTACTTTGCCTGCTGACTTCCACAGAACACAGCTGAGAAAACACCGCCTGAAGGAATCCCTATTGCCTGGACCTCTCCCCAACATCCCTGCACAAATGACATCTCACGCCCCCTTTTGAAAGATTTTTATATATGGAAGCTAGAATCTCTTTTAAAAGATTTTTTCAAAGGGATTTTTGGGACTCAGTGCAAGTTCACAAATAGCAAGTAGTGCCAAAGAAACCTCATTCTTTATCTTTTCCTGGAGAGAAATCTATAAGTGTGGGAAACAAAACATTTTATGATTTCCAAGGACATTCTTACGGGGAAAGGGAAGAAATGATGGGTGGGTAAATGATTCTTTTGGGTAGTTTCATGGCTAGTGGAACAAAGACAAATGAACTCTCCCAATCTGGAATCAAATGGAAAACCACAGGCCTCTACACTAAGCCCAGCCCAATTGGACATTGTGTTATTTTCATAATAAACTACTAATTTGCAGAAATCACAGCTGAGATTAATGCTCAGAGATCACAATTTAACATGAAACCAGACCCTCTCCCCAACCAGCATAAGCCAATTCCAAAATCTGGCAAAGACTTGCAAGAAAGAAAAACTATGGGTCAATATTTCTCATGAAAATGGATGCAAGAATTTTAAGCAAAACATTAGCTAATATCATCCAGTGATATATTGAGAGAATAATTCATCAAGACCAACTAGGACTTATTCCAGGAATGCATCCTTTGAAAAGCAATCTGTATAACTATTGCATTAACAAAGTAAAGGAGAAAAAATATATGTAATCTGAACAGATGCAGGAAAAATAATTAATGTCAACACCTATTTATGATAACTCTTGGTGGACTATGAATGTAAGTGAATTCCCTCAATCTAATAAATGACATTTACCAAAAAAACCTTTAGCTAACATCATATTTAATAATGAAACACCTACTACTCCCTAAGGCTGGAAAGTAGACAAGTATGTCTCCCATCACACTTCTATTTGACAAGTAATAGAGCATGATAAGACATGAAATATGTTGAAATTGAAATACAAGAAGTAAAACTATATTTATTGTAGATGACGTGATATATCTAGAAATATCTACAAATAGACTATTAGAATTAGTATTGAACTTAAGACTGTTAAATATGAGTTTAGTATACAAAAAATTATTTAATTTCTACATGTGGGCAACAATGGAAAAATGAAAATTTAAAAACACAATTGACAATAACTGTGAAAGTATCGAATATTTAGGAACACATTTAACAAAGGATGTACAAGATCTCCACATTGAAACTATAAAGCATTGCTAAGATATATTAAAAAGGACTTAGATAAATAGAGTCCACATTCATGGGCTGGAAACTCAATATTGTTAGGATGTCAATTCTTTGAAAATTGACAAGTGGATTCAAAAATATATTCATGGATGCAAAGGACTTGGAATAGGCAAGAGAATTTATATTGCCATCTTTCAAGATTTACCATATGTTATCAAATCTAATCTGTCCCCATTCTGTAGTGTTAGAGGGCTCTGAAAACTGGTGCAAGCAGAATCTCATGTGGATTATATTTGGTATGGAGAGCTGGGTCAAGAGCTCTCCATCACGAGTCCAATCTGCCTGTGATTCTAATCTGCATCTAATTTTGAAGCCCTCTAACACTGTCAAAGGGGCATGGATTAGATTATAGAACATATGGGTTATAAAGCCAGAATACTTAGGAAAGTGTGATGTTTGTGCAAGGATAATCAAATTGACCAGTGGCAGAAAATAGAGTCCAGAGATAGGTTCCCACATATGGACTCCTGAATTGTTTTGAAGGTGCTATTTAATAAGTATTGGAGCTTTTCGATATCTACATGACCCATACTTAACTTGATTTATAAAATTAATTGGAGGCGGAGCATCACCCAAGAATGAAAGATAAAGCAAATGAAACTCACAGATTATGTTCATGATCTCAGAGGTTAGCAAGATTCCTTAAGTGTAATAACAAAAGCAGTACCATAAAAGGAGATTTTGATCATCTGGACCTTATTATCAAAGGATATCATTTTTAAAAGTAAGCAAGCGAACCACAGATTAGGGGGAAAAATATCCACAATGCATTTACCTGACAAAAGACTCAGCACATATGAGAATAAAAATGAATTGATCGGAAAAAGCCAAACACCTTTAAAGAATGGGCAAAGACTTACCAAACACAAAGGAGGTGTTTGGCCAGGTGATGGCTTCCTTTATGTAACGTGGATTCTCACCAGAGAAAAACTTTGTGAGCATGTCTCCTCCCCCAAGGCCTGGCCCCTGTGTGGAGCCCTCTTTGTCCTTGCTTGCTCAGTGACAAATAGTCATGCCTTGGACATGTGGGAAGATGAGTGTTTGGAAAGATTTGGCTGAGCTCCTCAGCTGTGGGGCCCTCCCTGACAACAACACAGCAGTAGCCAGACAGCTGCCATTTTCAGCAGGAGCTGTCCAAGGCCTTGGAAACCTGTGACGTCACTGAGGCAGCCACAGAGGGTGAGCTGGGTTTGCTACATTTAATGTTTGGTCACCTGCAAGTTCAGCTCTCGGGGGTGTCTGTGTCTTGCCACTGTTGTGAACATTTATGGAACCCAACCATGTGCCGGGGCTGGGGTTTAGCTCAGCTGGTATAGAGTGCTGTGTTACACTCTCTGAGGACGAGTTCAATCCCCAGCACCACAAAAGGGGAGAAGGGCATGGCAACCCACTCCCGAAGCAATCCCGAAACAAGCAGCCATTGAAAACCCTATGAGGGTCGCTACGAGTCAGACACGACTTGATGGCACCTAACAACACCACCACCATGTGCCAGGGCTGAAGTTTAGCTCAGTTGGTACAGTGCTGCTCTGCACTCTCTGAGGACTCTCTGAACACCACAAAAACTGGAGAAGGATGTGGCAATCCGAGCGGACAATCCCAACACAATCAGCCGTTGAAAATCCTGTGAGGGTCGCTGAGTGGGACCCAACTCGATAGCACTTAACAACAACAACAACAACAACAACAACAACAACAACAACTATGTGCTGGGAGCAATGCTAGCTCTGGAACTATCAAGACAGGGTGGAACTGTGGCCCTCGAGGAGCTCACAGCTCATGTAGGCGGTGGGAGTGAGTGGTTTATAACCAACACTGTTCATCTTACTGCTAACAAAGTGCTTTTTACCTTATTTTATCGCCTCCTGGGTAACTCTCCAATAATTAGGAAATACTGTCCTGATACTTAGCGATGGTTTAGTTGTGGCCCCATGGCCCAACTGCTAAGATTCCCTGGGACAGATGAACATGTTTGTCCTTTCAACTAAGATCTCCTAAAATCAAGTCCAGCTTTTTATTAAGCCAGCTAAGGATAAACTTTAAACCTTGAAGAATCACATAGTCCTGAGAAGCAAGTCATTAAGGCAAACCCCCACTTTGGCATTCTACGCTCGGATGAAGACCGCAACCACATCCTGAGCGTTTATCATCGTCTAAAGCAGCGATTTCCCCACCAGCCTGGCAGAGCCCCTAAACCCTACCCTCTCTCCCCAGAGTTCTGCAAAAGGCACACACTGCAGTGTGCCACAGCACGGTATGCATCTTAGTGGGGGACACGGGGCACAGGATGACAGAATAGCCAGAAAAAGGCTTCATGTGTTCTAGAACAATCAAGAATCTCGACTCAAAGCTTAGATGATCTCCACGATGCCTGGATGGGCTGGGATTTAGCTCAGTGGGTAGAGTGCTGCTCTGGAGTCTCTGAGGTCCCAGGTTCAATTCCCAGCACCGCACAAATGGGAGAAGGACATGGCAATCCACTCCTGAGGCAATCCCAAAAGAATCACTCATTGAAAACCCTATGACCACCTGGGTGCAATAGCACACACCTGGAATCCCAGCAACTCGGGAGGCAGAGGCAGGAAGATTGCAAATTCAAGACCAGAGGTAGTCTGTGTAATTTAGCGAGACCCTGTCTCAAAAAGTAAAAAAAGTGGGCTAGGGGTACAGCTCAGTGGAACAGCACTTGCAAAGCATTGCAAGCACAGAAAACCCTACAAGGCTCACTATAAGTCAGACACAGTGGACTTGAAGGCATCTAACAACAATAACAACAACATGATGCCTGGACAGGGCAGTCAACAGTTCTCCCAGTGCCACACAGAGTGGAGGGCACTAGGCAAGCAGAGGGAGGAGATTTTAAAGCCTCCGAGTGCTACTGTGATACTTCAGCCACCATGACATGAGTATTGCCAGGTGCGATTAGTGTTAAGCACATCAGGCAGTCTGTAAAAATACTGATATCAGATTGTGTGCCCAGATCAGAGAGGCCAAGGTCCTCTGCTTCTAACATTCTTTCAGATTTTTTTTTTTTTTTTTTCTGCTACTGGGTGTTGAACCCAGGGCCTTGCGCTTGCATGCTCTGCAAGTGCTGGATCACTGAGCTGCACCCTCAGCCTTTTTTTTTTTTTTTTTTTTTACTTTTTGAGACAGGGTCTCACTAAGTTACACAGACTGCCTCTGGTCTCGAACTTGCGATTCTCCTGCCTCGACCTCCCAAACCACTGGGATGACAGGCGTGCACCACCACACCCGGCTCCATTCCTTCAGATTCTCACACAACCTTGAACACTTGAGGAAGCTCGCTGCATGGCTTCTCTCTTCCTCATCCGGGTCTGTGAAACATCTGGCAGTGCCCCTCACTGAATTTTAATGGATTCAACTCGAGACTTCTGTCGCTTGCATTACCTCAAGTTCTATACTTGAGGCTATTTTTAATACATGACTCTTGCTAGCTGGCTGTATAAAGATTTGAACCAGCCAGGGGTGGTGGCGCAAGCCTGTAATCCCAGCAGCTCGGGAGGCAAAGGCAGGAGGATTACAAGTTCGAGACCAGAGGTAGTCTGTGTAACTTAGCGGGACCCTGTCTCAAAAAGTAAAAAAATGGGCTGGGGCTGCAGCTCAGTGGTCCAGCACTTGCAGAGCATGCAAGCGCAAGACCCTGGGTTCAAGCCCCAGTACCACAAAAAAAAAAAAAAAAAAGATTTGAACCAAGCTGGCCTTAGAGAGTGGTACCGCGGCCCTCAGCCACAATCCATTCTGGAGGGCTGGTCAAGGGCCAATCAGTTTGAGCACTGAGGACTTTTCCCCCATAAGAAATAATGTAAATCTATTTATTGGTTCAGGCGCCACAGTGAACAGGTAATTCAGAGACACCTATGCTGCTTAGGCATTTAGCAGTTGGTTCTTTTAAAAATTCAATTGTTCTTACAGTTTCCCTTCTTCCTTCACTTTGAGCACTGGAAAGTTTCTTGGGTGCCATGATGACTGTGTGGAATATTATTTACTCATGTAAAAAGCCATGCAGTTATGAACACAGCCCCTGGACAGGTCTTCGCTCTTCCAAATTGATGCGTGAAGCAACTCTGTCCTCCTTGTTTTTCCTGGAGGCATCCAGGGTAAGCGTGGCATCTCATATGGCTTTTAGCACAATGGGCAAGCGCTGAGAAGGTGGCCCAGCAACCAAACCAGAAATCTCTGGAAAATATTGGCTGAGGATAGAAATGTTAGAGCACAGAGCAGCTGGAGTGCCAAGGTACCACTGTATTCTGGGGGAGGAAGCCATATGTTCAGGCAGTTTCTATTTGTCCCATAACCAAGAGCACAGGCTCTTCCTGAGTGGAGAAGGGGGTCGGGAGCCTGTCACACCTTACCTTCTGTGGGACCTTCTCAGAGGACCTCAGCAGAGTTCAGTGCCACAGTGGTGTTCCGAAGGGACAAGGGTGTCCCTCATGTCACCTCTGTCACACTTGGCTGGGAAGACATTTTCCTGAGGGACTGAAGAGGGAGCTTGTCCCGGCATTTGAAGTTTAGTACTGGTCTGTGAGATGTAGGTGGGACTCTGGGCTCACTTGTTGCTGATCGCCAAATGATTGGGAGCCAAACAGATGTTAGTGATTAGCCAGGAGATTGAGGCTCAGATAGGTTAAAGGGCTGGCTCAGAGTCACACAGCTAATAATGGGTGTTGTGTTGTTGCTGTCAGGTACCGTTGAGTTGGTATCCGACTCATAGTGACCCTACATACAACAGGGGAAACACTATTGTCAGTGCTTCTCTGCTGTTCATAGGGTTTTCAATGGTGGGTTGATTTTTGGGAGTGGGTTGCCAGGTCCTTTTCCCAAGCCTGCAGTGCCTGGAGTTCCCAGGTGGTCCCCCATCCAAGTACTAACCAGGTCCAACCCTGCTTAGCTTCCAAGATCTGATGGGATCGGATGCCACAGGGCTACAGCTGCAGGCTTAAAGGAAAGAGGTGTGGCCTGGTACATATAGCTTATTGTTGCTGTTAGGTGCTGTGGAGTCATGTCGACGACAATGGCTTCTTGTTTTGGGATAGCCTGGGGAGTTAATTGCCACATCCTTCTCCCATTTTTGTGGTGCTAGGAATCGAACCCAGTGCTCTACCAACTGAGCTAAACCCCAGCTCTGGTCCAAAAATATTTCACAATGTACTAGGTTAAAGAGTCTCTATGAAAACAGACACTGAGATACATTGTCACTGTGTTGTTGTTGTTGTTGTTGTTGTTGTTGTTAGGTGCCGTCGAGTCAGTATTCAACTCACAACGACCCTATGTACAACAGGCAAAACACTATTGTCAGTGCTTCTCTGCTGTTCATAGGGTTTTCAATGGCTGATTGTTTTTTGGAAGTGGGTCGCTAGGTCCTTCTCCCAAGCCTACAGCACCTGGTGTTCCCAGGCAGTCTCCCATCCAAGCACTAACCAGGCCCGACCCTGCTTAGCTTCTGAGATCTGATGGGATCTTATGCCACAGGACTACAGATTCAAACCCATGCCTCCACATGGAGACCAGAACACCCAGATACTAGAAACAAAAGCTTGAGTCTGGCGCCCTAGACCACTCAACCATCCTGACACACTCCAATAATGGGTAGCAATCATGAAATCTGATTTCATTCCTTTAGATTTACAACAAGGCCTTTCGCCACACTGCTGGGCTGTGGCTTAGAAGAGGGGAAAGATGGAAAGAAAAGGGATATTACAGAAAGGAGACCAGGACAGAGACGAGTGAAGGTCAGCCCTCACTTGTACAGTGACTTGACTTCCACAGAATGGCTAAGAACACAGCCATGTAAGACCAGAATTGCTTCAGTGGTTTATTACTATTCTCGCCTCCAAGTTCCACATATTAGTCTCCTGGTTTACACACTTATGTCTACCTCTGTGAACACAGAATTTAGGGTAAGACAGTACAAATATAAGAGTAAGACTTCACTCATATAAAGTTGACTTCCTGCTGAACAGAGTCCAGTAAGACAAAAAATGTGAAATCATTTTCAAGGAGATTTTGAAAGTTTTAAAAAGTCCTACAAGGCACCAAGAAGAACGTCTGAGCTTTCAGAATCAATACCACTAAGCACTATCTATTCCTGCATTCCAAGGCTTCACAGACCCTCAGTTCCTTTAAAGATGCTGAAGTTCGAGCCCATCGATCGCGTGGAAAACTTGGAGCTAAGCGCATTTTACAGGTCAAGTGCAATTCCATGGATCTGACTTGTCCAGGACGAGCTATGTCCGGACATAAGAAATGCAGGTAAGATGGGCGGGGACAGGTATCCTAACATGGCTTTCACCCAGGACTTCCAGTGGGCAGCCCAACCTGGGACCAGAAGCTTCCAGCTCAGGCTGCAGAATTTCCTGGGCATTGCAAAAGTTTGTTGTTGTTGTTAGGTGCCGTCGAGTCAGTATCTGACTCATAGCGATCCTCATAGGGTTTTCAATGGCTGAGTGCTTCGGGATTGCCTTGGGAGTAGATTGCCAGGCCCTTCTCCCATTTTTGTGGTGTTGGGAATTGAACTCGGGTCCTCAGAGACTACAGCGCAGCGCTCTACCCACTGAGCTAAATCCCAGCTGATTGCAAAAGTAGTTCACATTAAACAAAGAGGTCTCCCATCCAAGTACTAACCAGGCCCGACCCTGCTTAGCTTCTAAGATCTGATGGGATTTCACCTGCCTTGAAAGAGAGTGTGTGAAGTGGATAAGGTTACCCCCCGATGTTTTGGGTTTCTCTGCTCTCTGCTGGCTGATTGAGCCGACAGCAAGAACTTCTGTATGGCTCCTACCAGTGGATTTATAGTGTGGGTTGACCCTTCTCAAGAAAAGCCTTTCTAAAGGTTTGACTGAAGTGATGAGTTTCCCAAGAGCACACACAACCACATGCTCTGCGTGTGAATCTGACTGCACTGCACATATTTGAAAACCCGAATCTTTTCATTTCTTCACTGCTTCATTTAAGGGAAAGGAGGGGACTCGGAAGTTTAGATGAACAGATTTTCAAAAGCTGACAATAGAGAGGTGCCAAATACAGGTGTAGGAACAAGTTAAGTGGGGGGCAATTTTACAGCAAACCTGCCGAGGCCCCTCTGTCTTCTCAGTGGGCACCAGCAGGCAGCTCCCCGCGGCCCCAGCACAGGTGAGTCTGATCCACCTGTAGCTCTGAATGGAGTTTTCTTTGCCAATTACGGGAACTCTGTAACGAGCCAATGCGTCCCCGTGCTTCTCTGGAACAAGGTGTTGCTGCAGATGCAGTGGGTAATAAGGCTTCTAGTGACTAATTTGCCTCATAACTTTAGTCATCTTGGCCAGAGCCAAGGGTGTTTGGTTTTACAGTGACTCATCCTTATGATTCCGAGCGGATGCAGCAGACTTTTGAGAGGCGAAACCTATGGCAGCCAGGCTCCTGAGGTTTTATGGTTCTGGATAAAACCATTCACCAAATCCATCATGTGGCTTTAGATGTGACACTCATGAGTCAATGGTGTGACTCAACCTGTCCCGGGAGAGGTGACCTCTATGCTACTCATGAGGACCTTAGGCCTGGTGCCCGCCCCTACACACACACACACACACGCACCTGCCATCCCCCTCCACATCCAAGCAGCGGAACTGGGCATGAGCAGGCCTGGCGTGCCCTCCTTGATCCAACCTCCCTGCAGCCATTTTGGACTAGAACTCACGGTTCCAAGGTGGCATGTTTCGTGATTTGACATACCTGTCTCCCATGTCCCCATCCAGCCTTCCTCTTTTCACCCCTCCCACAGCCTCTTCAACTCCAGGCCTTGATGGGAGGACAAGAATAAGAATTTCTACCACTGCTTATGATCATTTCTTTTGAGTTACATGGACCCAGCAGGTTAAAAAAAGAAAAAGCCACCCTCAAGATTTCATGGAGTACCTGATAGCAAAAGAGAGCTAAATAAAAACTCCAAGGCCAAGGTATTGGGACAGTTGAGGTTCTGAAAGGCTGAGAAGACTGACTTGAGTTTAATGGCAAACTGTGGTTGCAAGAACATGGAGTGAGTTCAGGAAGTAGCAAGGGCACCAACACAGGCCCAGGGACTCCATGCAGAAAATGGGCAAGGTGGAGCAGAGATACTTCGTGGCTCAGGTGCCTCAAAAATGTAAATGGGGGGCCGGGTATGGTGGCGCACGCCTGTAATCCCAGAGGCTCGGGAGGCAGAGGCGGGAGGATCGCAAGTTCAAGACCAGAGGCAATCTGCGTAACTTAGCGAGACCCTGTCTCAAAAAGTGAAAAAATGGGCTGAAGGTGCACTTGCAAAGCATGCAAGCGTGAGGCCCTGGGTCCAACCACCAGTACGGCAAAAAAAAAAAAAAAGAAAAGAAAGAAAAAGAAAAAGAAAAAAAAAGTGAATGGGAAAGTATGATATGAGAACTGCCACTCTGGGTCTGACTCTAGTCTGTTCATCTCAGTGTTCTGGAGTTTGAAAAAGAGCACTCCGTTCAATGATTTCGGAATCCAGATATTTACTCAATGCAACATACGTTGGAGAGTTTTGTGTGGCATCCATGTGCCTCCAGGAAGCACTCTCTGTGGGTCCCTCATGGGCTGCTCACAACTCACATCAAATTTCAGAGCTAAACCCAGCCGCACACATCACAGCCATTCTCCAGCAGCCCGTCTAGGGACGTACATAACTCAAACCTGAATTTGTGAGCAGACACAGGCTCTCACAATCGGAAAATGAAACTATGTGTTATTTGAGTTCCTTTCCACTTAATGCATCAAACTAATATGCCGGAGTATTTCTGTATCACCAGGGACCATTTGGTAGAAGCTTGCATGGTGTAAGCATTTAATGTTTACCGAGTGAATGTATAATAAAGCGGAATCGCTGAACACTTAAGTAAACATGGCTTATTAGAGAGAAGGCAGCGTGGTGTCGGTAAGGGGAAATCACGCCTCACTAATCTCCTTGAGTTCTTTGAGCAGATAAATAAGCATATGGATAAGAGGGAACCACAGAACCAGTTTAATTTGACTTTCAAAAACTGGTGAGAAAATCCCACTCGAAGGACTGTTTTCTAAAAATTGAGTCACTAGAGTTGTTTTGTCATGAATATGGAACTGGCTTAAAGACCATAAACAAAGCTAAAGATGAGTGGATACATTCTCAGGGGGAAAATGATAAACTCTAGGGTTTCCTGGAGATCTAATCCATGATGGGTCTTTTTATACCTTTGTGAATGACCCTGATGAAAAGGCGGGTATTGAATCTCCAGGTTCAGGTAATACCTAAGTCCGGAAAGAATGTCAAGTTGATGGGTATCCAATTCCATTTGAACTCTGACTAGTCATTGTGGTGGGACCGTGCAATATAAAAAAGTAGAAGATACAGTTCCTGGCCTTAAAGAACTAGTAATCAAGTTAGGGCAAAAGTCCTGTCTTCTTTTACTATAAATAATAGAAGGCACAATGGGATTCCTTGCAAAAAATGAGTGGTGCAGATCATAGTATGTGGTCAGTTGTTGCTCTTAGGTGCTGTCGAGTTGGGTCCAATTCATAGGGACCCTATGCACAACAGAATGAAACACTCTCTGAAGTTGTGCCATGCCCAGCACTATGCCAGTGCTTCTCTGCTATTCATAGGATTTTCGATGGCTGATTGTTTCAGGACTGGTCTGCCAAGTCCTTCTCCCAAGCCTACAGCACCTAGTATTACCCGGCAGTCTCCTATCCAAGGACTAATCAGGCCCAGCCTTGCTTAGCTTCTGAGATCAAACAGGATCAGACACTAAGCTGGTATGGCTGCACACATAAGAGTTTAGAGAAGGGGAAAAGTAAATGTGATTGGAGGTAGGGAAGGCTTCCTGGAGGAGGCAGAATCTGAAGCAAGCCTTGAAGAATAGCCAAGGATTTGGATGGGTCCAGAAGTGCAGGGTTTTCTCATCAAAAGCAGCTAATGAACACTGGGCACTCGTCTCACCAACCAGGCACTGTGCAGGGGAAGAGTTTGCACAATATCCCATTTAGCGTGTGGCTGTTGCTGTTGTTTGAGACAAGATCTCGCTATGTAGACCAGGGTGGCCTTGAATACACATCGCTCCTCCTGCCTCAGCCTCCAGAGTGCTGGGATTACAGGCATGCACCACCACACCCAGCCCCATTTAGCTTTGATAGCCAGCAAGGTAGATCTCATCCCTGTTTTTCAAAGGAGGGACCAGGGGCTTAAAGAAGTTAGGAAGTTTGCTGAAGTTCACATTACTAATATACGAGAGACCCGTTATGATGCTGCCTCCTGTTCAGGGAGTAGTTAGCGTGTGCAAAGGTATAGGGGCAAGCTCTCTCAAGCAGGTTGGGGAGAGAATGGAGAGGCTGAGCCAGCTGAAGTAATATTGGGGAACACTGAGAGATTGTTGTTAGGTGTCATCAAGTCGGTGTCTGACTCATGGCAACCCTATGTACAACAGACAAAACAGTATTGTCAGTGCTTCTCTGCTATTCATAGGGCTTTCAATGGCGGAGTGATTTTTTTTTTTTTTTTTTTTTTTTTTTTTTCCTGTACTGGAGATTGAACCCAGGGCCTCGAGCTTGCATGTTCTGTAAGTGCTGGACCACTGAGCTGTACCCTCGGCCCATTTTTTTTACTTTTTGAGATAGGGTCTTGCTAAATTACAGACTGCCTCTGGTCTTGAACTTGTGATCCTCCTGCTTCTGCCTCCCGAGCCACTGGGATTACAGGTAGCTTAATGGTGGATTGATTTTTGAGAGTGGATTGCCAGGTCCTTCTCCCAAGCCTACTGTATCTGGTGTTTCCAGGCAGTCTCCCATCTAAGTACTAACCAGGCCCAACCCTGCTTAGCTTCTAAGATATGATGGGATTGGATGCCACAGTGCTACACTGCAGGCAGTGAGAGACTAGGTTGGAGCATATGGACAGGATTTCAGTCACAGAGACCCTTAAATCTTGCCTGAGGAACTTGAGTGATGAATGCTGGACCCTGTGTTGAGTGGAAGAGGAAGGAAATTGGAACCAAACTGTGGAGTTTGGGGCTCTGGATCTTCAGTGTGGCGGGGAATGGGGTGGGGGAAGTTAAGAAGTTAAGGCAGGCAGGCAAATGGTTTGGAAGAGAAATGGACAGAGGCTGAAGGCAACTTTATTTGTGCCCTCTGTGGGAACACGTATGTTGAGTCTGTCTACAACTAGCCCACCAATCAGAGCAGGGCACTCTTCTGGGTCAGTCTCAGGGTCACATGCCCTGGTGACATCCTTGGTGTCACAGGAAGCCACGTGGAGCCACGTGGCTCTCACATTCATGTCGCTGTACAGGGGATCAAGCGGGCTCAAGAACCACGGCAGGATCCAGGAGGCCCTTTGCCACCTGCTTGCATGTGACTTGTGGCCTGTACCCTTTGACTCACACCAATGCCTTCTTCTTCTTTTTTTTTTTTTTTTTTTTTTTTTTGTGGTACTGTGGGTTGAACCCAGGGCCTCACACTTGCATGCTCTGCAAGTGCTGAGCTGCACCCTCAGCCCATTTTTTTACTTTTTGAGACAGGGTCTTGCTAAATTATGCAGACTGCCTCTGGTCTTGAACTTGCGATCCTCCTGCCTCTGCCTCCCAAGCCGCTGGGATTACAGGCGTGCACCACTGCACCCGGTGTCAATTCTTTAATGACCTGAAATTCTGGCCTGAGTCCAATGGAGCAACAATCTACATTGAACTGTCAGATTTAGCCTCTCAGATTCCAGGGGGACAGAGGCCTCCAGGGGTCTCCAGACAGGGGAATTACAGCAGTGTGTGGGACAAGAATCTGGAGCCGCAGAGAAGCAGTTAAGCTTCCATAGCTCCTTTGGCCATTTCGTGGCAATGGAGGCAGGGGCCAGGCGGTTGCCTCCTGCATGTGGCTGAGTAGTGTCTGGAATTGGACATGATGCTCTGGCGCTGGAAGATGAGCACGTTTTGGGCAAGAGGCCAATTCACTCAGTTAAACTTTGACATCCAGAAATGTCACCGGAAGCAACCATTAAAGTGCAGTAAAAAGAGCTCTGGACATGAACTGGGAGACGGCCCACAGACCCTGCTCCTTCTGGAGTTAGTCTGTGACCAGGGCGGGCTGTCCAACCTCTCCGGCCCTTAGTTTGCTTGCCTATGAAACCAAGAGGATAACCATACTGAGCTCACGCATCTTCATGATGACCAGAAACCCACTCTGGGTGGCTCAACCAGTGTAGCAGACAGGAGGACTGACCTTTCTTTTTCTTTCTTTCTTTCTTTCTTTCTTTCTTTCTTTCTTTCTTTCTTTCTTTCTTTCTTCCTTCCTTCTCTCTCTCTCTCTCTTTCTTTCTCTCTTTCATTCTTTCCTTTCTTCTTTCTTCTTTTCATATTTTTGTTTGTTTGTTTTTGTTTTGTTTTGCTTATTTTTAAGACGAGGCCTTGCTATGTATCCCAGGCTAGCCTTGAACTCATGATCCTCCTGCCTCTACCTCCCATTGCTGGGATATAGGCGTGAGCCATCACATCCAGCTCCCTATAACTTCTTCAAGCCTCAGCCCCAGAGGCCACACAGCGCACAAGCCTTCTCCTGTCCATGCCCTCGGTGGCCCTGAGCTTCCCAATGCAGGAGCCTCCCCATCCTGAGTTGTGCTGCTGCCTACCAGTCTGCCCCCCTCACCAAACCCTGAGCTCTTCCAGGCCAAGATGGGGACTTCTCTCTCCTTACAACCAGCACCCAGACAGTGGCTGGCCTACAGCAGATTGTAAATGTTTGCCAAATAATCGCAAAGGAATGAATACATTACCAACTATCCCTACATGAATGGAAAGAGAACTTTAATTTGACCCAAATAAAAATGATTGGCACCGTGATATCTGAATTCTCATGAATATCTGTTTATTAATTCACTAGACTTTTCCCAAGCACCAACATAAAAGTTGTTGTCCTTCTCTGTTAGAACTCCTATCTCCCCATTTTTAGAAAATATAGATAGCACCAACCTCTGCCATTTTCTGGCATCTTTCTTGTTCTTTGATTGTTGTTGTTGTTGTCGCTGTTGTTTTTGCAGTACTGGGTGTTGAACCCACGGCCTTGAGCTTGCGTGCTCTGCAAGTGCTGGACCACCGAGCTGCACTCCAGCCTCCCCACGCACACCTTTTTTTTTTTAACTTTTTGAGACAGGGTCTCACTAAGTTACGCAGACAGCCTCTGGTCTTGAACTTGTGATCCTCCTGCCTCCGCCTCCCGAGCTGCTGGGATTACAGGTGTGTGCCACCATGCCCGGCTCAGTATTTTTCATCAAAGATAAAAAGTGGGATAAGAATGATGGGATATGGACATCCTTTAGTAGGTTGGAGACTTGACCTAATATAAAGGGGTCCTCTTACAGACTCCTACCTGGGGACAAAGTGCCCACCTAATGTTGTTTATCTTCCCTCTTTGGCCTTAATGCTTTTACTCTGTGGGGGAAAGATGTAAGCACAAGACCCTTGAGGCTTTGCTTTCCTGCCAGTATTTATTAACCTTGCCCAGTGTTCCTTAGCCACTTTGCCCATGCCTTCTCGACTAAAAGCTGTGTTCAGAGCTAGAGGACTCCTCCCCACCCCCGGTTTTAGCATTTTTATGGGCCTCAAGCCTGCAGCCATAGCCTGATCCCATCAGATCTCGGAAGCTAAGCAGGGTTGGTCCTGATTAGTACTTGGATGGGACACCACCTGGGAACACCAGGTGCTGCAGGATTGGGAGACAGAACCAGCAACCCGCTCCCAAAGAGCAACCTCCCATTGAAAACACTACAAAGAGTAGAGAAGCACTGACAATAGTGTTTCGCCTGTTGTACACAGGGTCGCTATGAGTCGAATATCAACTCGACGGCACCTAACAACACCAACATGGGCCTCAACTCCTCTTGAGCTTTAGCTTTCTTGAAGTGTTTCTTAAAAGTAAACACCACCTTTTTGAAGCAGCCCTGGACATCTCTTGAAAACTTGCATTCACTGCGGGAGTTTAGTTTTGAGCAGAATGGCCTTCAACTCAGTAAGAGGCCCCATCGTAGCCCTGTTAGATCTACCCTGCAGCTCTTGCATCTTAGAATGACTCCCATACATACGTTCACAGAGAGAAAATGACATACCGTTCTGTTGGTAAAGTTACTGAAGTTCTCAACCAACACCTGCTTGATCATGTCTGGCTCAGAAACAACAATATACATCCGACGACCAAGATAGTACCTGGGAAGAATAAAAGAAAATTCCTTTAAAATGTGTTTCCTTTGTCTATTTCTCCTTTCCATAAAAAGAACTCACAGTGGCTTAGAATGAAGCCTAAAAGATAAATGGAAAGTGAAGATGGGGAGGACACGAGGAAATGTGTGTTCCAATCACGAGCAACAATAGAGCCGTGATGATGGGACATCAAATTTCTTTCTGTGGATGTTTGTGGAATAGCGCCGTGGATCAGTTCCTGGAGACTTCAGGTTGGATAAGGAAGAGTCTCTGCCTCAAGGGGCTTATAGCCTGATAGGAGAGACAGATCTATAAATGACAATGCAATAATGTTGTTGTTGTTGTTAGGTGCCGTCAAGTCGGTATGCGACTCATAGTGACCCTCATAGGGTTTTCAGTGGCAGATTGTTTCGGGATTGCCTTGGGAGTGGATTGCCAGGTCCTTCTCCCATTTTTGCGGTGCTGGGAATTGAACTTGGGACCTCAGAGACTGCAGCGCAGCGCTCTACCAAGTGAGCTAAATCCCAGCCCCTAATGCAATAATAAGGGGTTCATTTTAAGGGGTTCATAAGATCTACTAATACAACATAGAAGGAAAATGGCAGAGGTCAGTGCTGTCTGTATTTTCAAAAATGAGGAGGTAGATATTCCAGCAAGAGGAGACAAATAGCCTTTACGTTGATTCTTGAAAAAAAAAAAAAAAGTCCAGAGCACATGAATAAACAGATACTTAGGAGAATTCAGGAAAAATAAATCTGCTGGGTAAAAGCCGAATGTCTACCTGCCACACTTCTATATGGAGAAGCTCAGTGGATACTTATAACATTCAGGGAGAAATGGAGGAAAGGTTCAGCCAGGGAGCTGGGGCAAACTCTAACTGGAGGAACTGCTGACATGTGTGTTTTATATTTATGTAAGTACTGGAGGCACAAAGCTACCAAGACCCGGTCACGACCTTCAAGGGTCTCATTGTCTGATGGGAGGTACAAGTCGGCAGTCAGCATACAGCTTGATGCTCTGGCTCTGATGAGTGACGTTGGAAGAACACCCAGTTCAGTGCTTGGAGAGCAAAAGATGAAGGCATCTCAGAGTGGGTGCGTCCCAAACTGAGTTCTGAAGATGAGCAGGAGTTAGTACAGAAAGGTGGGTGATAGAGCAGGGGGAACACTATGAGTGACCGACAGCCAACTATGCAAAGCCAGGCAGGGTGATGATGGAGGGGGCTGTGTCATGTGTGTTTCTTGTGTATGAAATTAGCCTTTTGGAGATGTAATTTGATCACTGGTATACCCAGCTCCAAGCAATAAGGGACAGATTTTGAAGGGGAAATTTACTCATAAAACTCTCAGCTGAGTTTATACTAGCAATCACACTCAGAACTTTTCATAAGCCAAACATGATGTTAATTTTTAACTCTTTTTCTTCTTACTGACTAGAGGAAAAATAAGAAAAAAAAATTGGCTCTCAAAATATATTAGGCTCTCAATACAGATTCACGTAAGTGATCATATTTCCTGAAAGTGGTAAGGAAATTTTTGGACCTAAGCAGTTCAACAGATGTAGTACAAGGAAAGTAAAGATACCAAGCAGTTTCTTACTGGCTTTATCCAAGAAGACCAAAAATAACCTAACATGGGCATAAACCAATGCTTTCATAAAACGTATGGCAAATGTCATGGAATCTTCTGAGAACCTAGTGAAAGCTGTGGACAGTCTCCTAAGAAAAATGAACACCTTACAGTATTTTGTACACAATTTGAGGAGTTCTTGGAGTCTTAAACCCTACCTCAGAGCAGTGCTTCTCAAACCTAACATGTGCTTTAAAATCACCTTAGTTTGAAGAAATCATATTAGAAAATTTCCCTAATCTGGCAAAAGACAAATTTACATATTCAAGAATCCAAGTGAAGCTCAAATAGGGTAAAATCCAAAGAAATCTATACTAAGACACATCATAATTAAATTTCTGAAAACTAAACTAAAAAGAAAGAAAAACATCTTGAAAACAGCCCGAGAGACATGATGTATTACCTATGGGGAACATCAATTCAAAGGACAGCCGATTTCTCATTAGAAACCATGGAGACTAGAAGAAAGTGATATGTTTTTCCAGTACTGAAAGAAATGAACTGCCCATCACAAGTTGTCTACCTGGTGAATGTATCTCTCAGAAATAAAGTAGAAATAATAGCAGTCTTAGGTGAAGAAAAACTATGAGAATTTGTCAATAGCAGTTCTACCCTTAAAGAAAGGCTAAAGGAAGTTTTCCAGCCAGAAGGGAAATGATAACAGAAGAGAGTTTGGATCTTTAGTAATGAAATAATCATGGAAAGGGTAAAAATAATAGATTATCCTTCTCATGAGTTTCTTAAATTATACTTGATGGTTGAAGCAAAAGTTATTACATTATCTGATATGGTCAAAGTACTTAGAGGAAATACTTAAAAGATAATTATATTTCAAAAGTAAGGAGTGGTGAGGCATCCATTCTTGTAAACTATGATAAATTTACGTATATATATTTATGTAACCACTAATAAAATGATACCAAGTGGTATAAAAATGTAGTAAGTTAAAAACAGAATGCTGAATAATGTTCAAGTAACCCACAAAAAGAAAAGTAAAATAAGAATGGAGGGAACAACAACAGAAACACATTGCTATATTATACCTATAAATATAGTATAATTAGATAACAACATATCAAAACCTAGAGTTGCAGCTAAAGCAGTGTCAAGAGATAAATTCATAGCACTAAAATGCTACATTAGAAAAGAGGAAAGACCCTAAGTGAATAATCTATGTTTCTGCCCCAAGAAACTAGAAAAAGAAGAGCAAAAACCTTAAACCATACAGAAAGAAAGAAATAAATTATGATAGGAGTAGAAAACAATAAAGTGGAAAACAGAAAACATTAAAAATAAAATTAAGACAAAAAACTGGTTCTTTGAAAAAATTAATAAAATTAATAAACCTCTAGCAAGACCAACAAAAATGGAAAAAGAGAAGACACAAATCATCAATATCAAGAATGAAAGAGATTACTACCATAGATATTGTAGCCATTAAAAGGTTCAGGAACTACTACAAACAACTTTAGACTGATGCTTTTGAAAACTAGAGGGATGTGGACTAGTTCTTTGAAAACCACAAACTACTAAAATTCAACCAAAAATAATCCTATAACCGTAAAAAATGTAATTCATAATTTAAAATTTCCTGGAAAAGACATCTATAGGCCCAGATTGTTTCAATGCAGAACTCTAAACATTTAAAAATGAACTAACAATAACTTTACACAGTCTTCTCCAGGAAGTAAATGAGGAAGGAACACTTCCCAATCCAATTTATGAGGACAGTATTACCTTGATGCCCAAACCAAGTGAAGTAAAGGGAGAGAGAGAGAGAGAGAGAGAGAGAGAGAAGAAGCGCCGGGTGCAGTGGTGCATGCCTATAATCCCAGTGGCTTAGAAGGTGGGGACAAGAGGATCTCAAGTTTGAGACCAGAGGCAGTCTGCGTAATTTGGCAAGACCCTGTCTCAAATAAATAAATAAATAAATAAATAAATAAATAAATAAATAAATAAAATTTTTCAAAAAAGAGCCAGGCGCGGTGGCGCATGCCTGTAATCCCAGCGGCTCAGGAGGCGGAGGCAGGAGGATCGCAAGTTCGAGATCAGAGGTAGTCTGCATAACTTAGTGAGACCCTGTCTCAAAAAAGTAAAAAAATGGGCTGAAGGCATAGCTCAGTGGTCCAGCACTTGCAAAGCATGCAGGCATGAGGCCCTGGGTTCAGCCCCCAGTACAGCAAAAAAAAAAAAAAAAGGGATGGAGGCACAACTCAGTGATCTAACACTTGCAAAGCACACAAGTGCAAGGCCCTGGATTCAATCCCCAGTACTGTAAAACGAGAGAAAGAGAGAGAGAGAGAGAGAAGAAAGAACACTGTAGACCAGTATCTCTCATATCTTAGACACAAAATCTTCAGCAAATCAAATCTAGAAACATGTAAAAAGTATATACCACAACCAAGAGATATTTTTATGTACTAGGTATATAAGACTGGTTCAATATTTTTAAATCAATCAGTGTAATTCACCATATTGACTGTCTTAAAAAGAAAAAAAACCATGATTTTATCAGTTGACAAAGAGAAAACATTTGAAAAAATCCAGCACTTGTTGGCGATAAAAACTCTCAAGCAGAGAGGGGTACTTCCTCAGCCTGGTAAGAGGCATCTATGAAAAACCTACTGCTAACATCATACTTAATGGTGAAAGACCAAATGCTTTCCCCTAAGATTGGGAACAAGTCAAGGATATTCACTCTCACAGCTCTTATTTTACATAGTACAATAAAATAAGAAATATAAATAGGAAACATATAGATTGGAGAGGAATAAAGAAAATTGTCTCTATTTTCAGATGACATGATTGTTGAAAGAGAGAATACTAAAGAAGAAGAAAGTTTGCAGGATTCAAAATCAAAATGAAAAACAAACAAATAAAAAAATATATAGCATTTTTATATATTAAAAATAAACATGTGGAAACCAAAATTAAAACACATTTTACCATGTTGATGAAAGAAATCTAAGAAGCACTAAGCAAAGAAGGAGGTATACCATATTCATGGACATTATAAAGATGTTAATTCTTCCAAAACTTGCCTATAGATGTAATATAATTCCAATAAAATTCCCAGCAAGAAATACTTGTTGTTGTTGTTGTTGTTGTTGTTGTTGTTAGGTGCCATCAAGTCGATATCCTACTCATAGCGACCCTCTGTACAACAGGGGAAACACTATTGTCAGTGCTTCTCTGCTGTTCATAGGGTTTTCAATGGCAGATTGATTTTTAGGAGGGGGTTGCCAGGTCCTTTTCCCAAGCCTACAGCATCTGGTGTTCCCAGGTGGTCTCCCATCCAGGTACTAACCAGGCGTGACCCTGCTTAGCTTCCGAGATCTGATGGGATCAGACACCACAGGGCTACCACTGCAGGCAAGAAATACTTAGGCACAGGCAAATTTACTCTAAAACTTATACAGAAAGGCAAAGAACTAAATCAATGTAGTTATTCATACCAAAATATGCATGCATCCCACTAACTGCTTCTCTCACATCTAAAAATTTGGAGAAGAAAGAATGGGTGTGAACTTTGGTTAGATATACATCAGGGTCTTCAACTTGGGTCCCCAATCTGTTTACTTTCAATTGTATCTAGATCCCTGGGAGCTGGTCAAAATAAGAGATGACTGGTCCTACCCAAGAGACTAAGTAATTCAATTTTAGAATTGCTTTAGAACAACTAAAAGGAATCAGTTTTAGAATAACTACATCAATTTTAAAAAGAAGAGTGAAGTGAGAGGAATCATTGTACCAATCCCAAGACTTGACTGTAGCAGTCAAGATTATGGGGTATTAGCAGAAAGATAGACAGACAGACATGCACAAACAGGTGCATACTCTACACACATACACAAGTGTATATATACCTGAAAAATATCTGAATAAGCTCTGTGCATGAACCATGTGAACCTGTTGCTATTGGCAATGTACTCCAGTTTATGCAAGAAGTTACCAATGGAGAAGCTAGGTGAAAGGTACTCAGGCCCTATCTGTATCTTTTTTCTTTTTCTGTTTTTCCTCCTTTCTTTCTTTCTTCCTTCTGTCCTTTCTTTCATTCTTCCTTTCTTTTTTCTTTCTTTCTTTCTTTTCTTTCTTTTTTCTTTTTTGCAACTTTCTGTGAATCTATAATTACTTCAAAATAAAATGTTTAACAAATCATCTGGAGGCTTGATAAACTATGAAGTCACAGCCCTGTTCCCCACCAAACCTGATCTACCAGGCCTAAGTGGGATCCAGAAATCTGCTTTTGAACAGGATCTCAGATTCTGATGCATGATCACATTATACTCTGAAAAACACTGTCTGTCCTAGGCCAGTGGCTTGCAGCCTCAGTGACTGGTCAAAACCAAGTGCAGCTGGGCATGGTGGTGCACGTCTATAATCCCAGCACCTTGGGAGGTGGAGGCAGGAGGATTGCAAGTTCAAGACCAGAAGCAGTCTGTGTAACTTAGTGAAACGCTGTCTCAAAAAATAAGTTAAAAACATGAGCTGGGGTGCAGCTCAGTGGTCCAGCACTTGCAAAGCATACAAGCACAAGGCCCTGGGTTCAACCCCCAGTACTGAAAAAAAACAAAAAAACAAAAAAACAAGTGCAGAGCATTCAGAAAATTATATTGCCTGGCCCAACTCAGACCTACCAGACCAGAGTCTCTTGAGCAAGACCCCTCACTTCTTATTTTGACCAGCTCCCAGGGGCTCTAGATGCAATTGACAGAAAACACATTGGGGACTAGAGTTAAACATTTCATCTATATCTAACCAAAGTTCACATTCATTCTCACTTCCCTAAATTCTTAGATGTAAAAGAAAAGCAGTTACACCATAGGATGCATGCATATTTTGCCAAGATATTTGTATGAATTTGTTTTTATTAAAAATAATTTTACACATAATCTGGGTTTAACAAATAACACGTCTACATCCCAATGAAAGTTGTCCTTCCAAGTGGTCACCTAGGGAGTCCTTTTGCTTTTTTCTAGTCATATTGCTGGTGCGAAAAGCAAATTTTACAATTGCTTCAGAGCTGCTTTATGAACCTCGTGAGAAAAGTGACCCCATTTTCCATGTAAATTGTAAAATCTTGTGGATTTATATTTATAAAAATGCTCATCTGGGGGGAGAGGAGGAACAAGGAGGAGTGAGGAATGGGGAAGGGGGTGACCTCAGGGTGAACAGCCCAACTTTAATAGTTCGGGAAATAATTATAATTATACCAATAATACCAAAGAATGGTAATAATACGGATAGGCTAGAAAATTCAGGTATTAGTACTGACAATGTAAAAAGATAGTTCACTACAGAAAAAGTTTCAATCTTAAACATAATTGGGATCCAAGAATATATAGAAAAATATTACCACAAAAAGACATGCAAATGAAAGAGAGGTCTTTGGTGGGGGGTCTGGGACACCCCCAGTGCACAAGAGGATAAGGGGGAACTTATCTGTGCAATGTACAACAAAATGCATATGTGGAAATGTCACAATGTCACAATGAAATGCATGTCGAAATGAAACACATTAAGTTGTACATTAAAAATTTCCAATAAAAAAATGCTCATCTGTAGTTTGAGGAGCACATGGAAAGATCTTGAATAAAAATGTAAGTGAAGGGCGGTGTAAGCGTGGCAGCTTAAGCCTATAATCCCTGTGGTTTGGGAGGCGGAGCCAGGAGGATTGCAAGTTCGAGACCAGAGGAAGTCTGCATAATTTAGCAAGACCCTGTCTCAAAAAGTAAAAAAAAAAAAAAAGGGCTGAGGGTGCAGCTCAGTGGTCCAGCACTTGCAGAGCATGCAGGCGTGAGGCCCTGGGTTCAACCCCCAGTACTACCAAAAAAAAAAAAAAAGTAAGTGAAGCTTGTCTTAGGCATGCACAGGCTTCCCTCTGGGTGCCCGGATGGCTTCCCCTCTCCCTTTCCATGTAGCTCCGAAGTGGCTGTCAGTTATAAACCCCTGTCCTTCTGGTCATAGAGATGGACTCACCATCCAAACATGGCCAAGCATAGCATCCATCTCCTTGGCAACTGTGACCGGCCCAAGGGGTGCACGCATGACCCAGTGAGGGCCCATCAGAATCCTTCATTGGGATTTCTACATGGAAGCTGGGGCAAAAAGTGCTTTCTCCTAGGCTGCTAAACAGGAAATATATGAATCTGGAGCCACTGGCGGCCATTTTTCTACCACATGGAAGAATTTGTCTGCAGAAGGAGCTGTGAGAGAGCAGTAGAGACTTAAGACACACAGAGAGGCTGTCTAGGAAGTACAAAGCCAAGTTCAAGGCTCTGCCTCCAGCAGCTCCTCACCTAATCCCCTAAATTTCCATCAGTTAGTTTGTGCTGAGTTTGACTTGGGTTCCTGTCCCATATTATCATGAAGTCCTAACCAATATTGTGCCCCTTTCTTTTTCAACCTTGTGAATACCTGACACCATTCTGCCTTTCAGAGCTTACTTCCCTTAAAAGGGTCTAATGTCAGTTTTGTGTCTTGTTATGTGCTATGGTTTGAATGCCTCTGCTAAAGCCTGTGTTAAAACTTAATCCTCATTGTGACATATTGAGAAGTAGAACCAGGTGGTGCCTTTAAGAAGTAATTAGGTCATGAAGGCCCTCCCTCATAGGTAGATCAGTCCATTCATGTACTAATGGGTCAGTAAGTTATTTTGAGAGTGGGCCTGTTATAAAAGCCAATTTGCTCCATCTCTCGGAAACACTCTCCTCAGCATGTGATGCCCTACAGCACCTTGGGACCCTGAGAAGAGTTTCAGCAGCAGAAAACTCTCAGCAGAGGCCACCCATCCACCTTGGGCCTTCCTGTTTCCAGAACCATGAGCTGGATAAACCTTTCTTCTTTATAAGTTACCTAGTCTATGGTATTCAGTTATAGCAAGAGAAAACAGACCAAGACAGTATGAATGCGTGGTAATGTCTTCCTGCTCCCTGAGATGTTGTACACCCAAGACCAATATCTGCTGGGGCTCAGCAGTTGGGGTCCATGCCCATCCAGTGCCACCACTCATGTGAGGAAGCATTTTAAGCTGAACTTCTCTGGGCTGCCACTGAAATATGGGAGTAAAACCCAGGTAGTCTCTACAGTTTGCTGAGCTTTTAAATCCTATCATTTCTATGAACTCAGAAGGAAATAAAATTATAGTTTTTTAACATTAAGTCTACTCTCTATAGGGTCCAAGAAACTTCCTACACCAGTGAAACTGGTCCGAAAAGTATTTGGATGGAAACTTCGAGATTACCACAGCAGTGGTTAGCATTGATTGACGGCTTGCTGCCTTCCAGGCTTCGTTTTGAATGCATTACCTCTATTATCTCCTTGTGTTCTCATAGAAAATGGGAGGGGTAGTTATTAAGAATAGGAAACTGAGAGTGCGGGGAAGTGATTTGCCCAAGATGGGGACTTTCCCCCAGTTTCAGAGCCTGCTGCCATCTCCTCTTCTCCCACGCTGGCCTCATCTTTAGAACAGCTCCAGAGTGAGTAGGTGTGCAGAGAACCCAGCCAGGCTCCAGCCGTGCAGGCTGTGTCTCTTAAAGGTGGAGATTTAGGGCAGACCCTTGCTTAATGGACCAGAAAACCCCCAGCCCAATTAAGGAGGTGAAGTCTTGCTCTCATCTAATCCAAGCTGTATGTAGACTCCTTTAGGGGCAAAAAATTCATAACCAGTTATTCACTTATATTTATTTATGCACATAATAATTTGCTTATTCAACCCGAAAGCACCTGGATAAAGAGAAAATGTAGGCGAATCAGTGAAGTATTGTGCAGACAAAAATAACACTTGTTTGGCTTGTTTAATTAGTGGTTTTCTTGTTTTAAAAAGGAGGAAAAAACTGACCAGTCAGTTCAACCAAAATAGCACAGCTGCTTTCTGGGGAGCCAAGGCAGGGACTGTTGGCATTTGCCCGGGGGTGCCTGGCCGTGTTCCAGAAGGCCTGCCCCTGCTGGAGGTGAACGAGTTGTAAGACTGCTCGGTACAGGGCGGGGGAGGGGGGTCACCCACACACCCTGACATGGAAAGGTGTCCAAGTTACACAACTGAATGGAAAAGCGTGTTGTAAAACAGCATGCATGGTTCTGTTCATAAATAATAGCCAATTTCAGCATTAATTAGTACTCTGGGGAAGAGTTTATTGAGCACATACTCTGTGTCAGGCACCCTGCTGGGTCTGGCTGACCTAGTCCTAAAAGTCTGGAAGAAGATGTGGCAGACAGCTAGTGGCCCCTGCATCTGAAGTGGGAAATGGAAGGGCACTTTTAATTTTCTCGTTACTTATTTCTTTAATGTTCCAGTATTTTATGATAAGCGTGCATGACTTTGGGGATCGGAGTAAAAGGGGAAGGGGGAGTTGTGACTGGGGCAGTCCCCTGGAGGCCGCCAAGAGCACAGGGAAGTTGGCAGTGCTGCATCTGTGGGGGCTGGAATCCCAGGGACTCCGTTCAAGGCCTTGTCTTGCGATTTCACAGCTGTGGCACCTTCTTGAGCCTGCTGCCTTGATAGGAGAGGCCATTGCGAAGGTCAAGGCAGAAATATGTCAGCAGTGAAGCTGTATGTGAATGTGGACAGGGATAACCTCTGCATGAGAAATGAAGGGCCCCTGCGCCCCTCAGCAGGTGAGCTGCACCCTGTCAGGCCCACAGGCAATCAGGAGGTTCCCGACGGGAGCCCAACAGCCCTATGGCAACAGACACATGCAGGACGGATGGGGTCTTCAGCCCCACTGCCCACTGCTGGCCATCAAGCATCTGAGAAATGCATGCCTCTGTCATAGCTCTGTGCTCAGCAGGTGGAGGATGCTAACTGGGGGCTGCTGTCTCACCCTCGGCTGGAACGTAGACGTGGAAGTGCCTGGACGTTCCAGGGGAAAGGTGGGCATATGCAGCTGGGGAACATAAAACGGTGAGGGTCTGAGACTCACAACTTCCCAAAAGTCCAGAAACAGCTAAGGAGACGTACAATGCTGGGAGCTCCTGGACACTTGGCTGAGGTGCTCTTCCTGGGCTGGTGGCCACCACAGTGCCATGGGGAAGCCATGGCCTGGGAGTCTCTGGGCTCTGTCCCTGCTTGGTTCATGGGGCCATCTTGGTGCTTTATGGTTAGCTGTTCAATTTGTTGTCTATAGCTGTAGCACCCTGGTGTCTGATCTTGTCAGATCTTAGAAGCTGAGCAGGTCAGCCTGGTTAATCCTTGGATGGGAGATAGCCTGGAAATACCGGGTGCTATAGGCTTGGGAGAAGGACCTGGCAGCCAACTCCTAAAACCATGTGCCATTGAAAACCCTGTGAGTAGCAGAGAAACACTGACCATCATTCCAGGCATGGCACAGTGTCAGGTAGTGTTTCATCTGTTGTACATAGGGTCACCATAAGACCCAATTCAGTGGCACCTAACAACAACATACAATCTGTCATTGGGGCTAGAGGCTGGAGGTGTCTGAGTGACTAAGCAGATTCAAGCTCCCAGGGAGACTTTTTTTGAGGAGCCATGACAATCACAGGGCCTGGGACCAGAGTTGAACACATACCTTCCACCTCCTATCTGTCACTGTGGACTGGGGTTTGCATTACCTTCCCGTGGAAGCCTCAGGGTGCTCATGACTGGGGTCCAACCCCTGAATTCACTGAGCTGTGCAGAAACTGATGCACTGAGTCAGCTTTATCAAACTTTTCCCTTTGTGGGTGCCTAGGGCCCATGCAGCCCCTTTCTCCTGCTAGCAGGCTCCCCGGTCCCTTACCTCCTCGCCAGACTATGGGCCTCTCACTCAGAGATTTATGTCTCTGTCAGTCTGGTTGGCCTTTCTGGCCTACTTCTTGTCTACATGGGTTCTCCAACTTGGTTTCTCCACCTAGAACTTTGTGAAGTGCAAATCTGACTAAGCCACTTCTTGATTGAGAACCCTTCAATGGGATTTCAAGCCCTTTGGGAGTGCTTAGCATGTGGCTTACAACATTCTTCACAGCATGGCCCTGCCTTGCTCTTTAGCCTCTCCCCTTTCTGATTCCCACCACTCCAACAGCCAGTACTGATGAGCAACCTGTATTTCCCCAAGCCCTCCATGATCTCTCACTCTATGCCTTTGCACATGCTGTTCCCCCTGCTTTGCCTGGAACAGCGCTTCTCTTTTCTTACCTGGTTAACTCCTAATGGTTCTCTGCTAATCATAATATTTTCTTCACTGTATTTCTCCTGATTTGAAGTACCTTAAACACAGGGATCTTGCCTTACATATCTGTCATGTATAGGACTTGCTATGGTGTTAGGCATGCAATACAAGCCCCACAATGTTAATGTTGTTGTTGTTGTTAGGTGCCGTTGAGTCGGTATTCGACTCATAGTGACACTCATAGGATTTTCAATGGCTGGCTGTTTCAGGATTGCCTTGGGAATGGATTGCCAGGTCCTTCTCCCATTTGTGCGGTGCTGGGAATTGAACTCGGGACCTCAGAGACTGCAGTGCAGCGCTCTACCAACTGAGCTAAATCCCAGCCCCACAATGTTAATAGAGGGCACTATATTCCCATTCCAACCTCTAATGCTGGCAGCATTTGGACCTGCCTCTCTCACTTGGACCCGTGCAGTACCTCTCAGTGGGGCTCTGTATCTCCAAAGCAACTCCCCCAACAAGGTCAAATCTACCTTTATGAGACGGAAGCTGACCCCATGATTCCACTCTCTATTAACTTCCAATGGCTCTCCATTATTTGAAACACTAAAGTCCCAGCTTCCTGACCTGTAACCAGGGGCTCTTCTGGATCTCATAACCTCTCTCCCTGCCTCCCTCCTCTTATACCAAGTTTTCCAAATCTTCTCAGGCCCCACGACTATCAGTGACTTAATAACTTTTATAGCAGCCTCTAGGCCAAAAGAAGTACTCAATAGTCTTGTTTTTAAGGAGCTAAGTCCAACCAATAAGTAGTCATGGCCAAACAACTTAGTGGACCCTTGAAGAAAATAACACATGTAAATTGGAAGCAGTTGTCATAGAGACCCACAGATGTTGCTCCGTTTTCCATGAATATTTACAATGCCCCAGGAAGGCTCTGTGCATTCACTGCGCCACCCTGGAGTGCCCCGGTACACAGTTCAGGAACCACAGCCTTTCACTTTTGCTATAAAGTTATTTGTGACTCCTCAAATTGCTATCTTTCTTCATGTCACATTCCTTTGGACAGATTTTCCCTCGGAAGTGCTGGTCTCCTTGTTATCTTGGAAAATGCTTCCAAGCAGTTGACTTACCTTGCCCTTACCCTGCGGAGCTTTCCTGTGGTTTCCAAGGCCCTGGGCACATTCTGTTATTGATCTACTTCTCACTGTTCATTTACCTGTGAGCTCCTCACTGCTCTGGAAGTTTGTGGAGGATGGAGCCCTGTCTCATTTTAACTTGCATCCCTAAGAAGCTTCCAGAGGGCTGGGTCCATAGAGGAGGCAGGAGGATCAACTGAGCCTGTTTTCCTTCTTTCTTTTTTTTTTTTTTTTTTTTTGCTGGGGGTTGAACCCAGGGCCTCACGCTTGCATGCTCTGCAAGTGCTGGACCACTGAGCTGCACCCTCAGCCCATGTTTTTACTTTTTGAGACAGGGTCCCAATAAGTTACACAGACTGCCTCTGGTCTTGAATTTACAATCCTCCTGCCTCCACCTCCCAAACCACTGGGATTATAGGCGTGTGCCACCATGCCCAGATTAGCCTATCTTTCTTGTACTGGGAATAACTTTACCCTCCTGATGTCCCTATCCCCACCCCCGGAGGATTTGAAGCCAGACTTGAAACTTCAGAAATTTTTCTCCTTATTCATATTTATTCTACACTCCCAAGGCCATGTAGCCCTGGCCATTCCCTAACGCTTGGGGCCACTCCTTCTATTTCACTCCCACCGCCACGGCAAGCAGCCACCAGTGGAACTTTTCCACTGGTTTTGTCACCTGTGTGCCTTTGTGGCCTGCACTGAACATAGAGAATCCGTGGGCCACCTCCCACTTCAACCCAATGTTCCTGCCAAAGGTTTCAAAGGTCAGTTTCCATGTTACGGTGACACTGAGATTTGTCCCCCAGACCTTACTTCAGGAAGGGACTTAAAACATCCAGCTGCAGAGACAGCTGTGGGCTCTTTGGCATTGGCTTCGGCTGCAGCGAGACCAATTCCCTGAGGGCGCCCCCTCCTGAGAAAGCCAGCATCCAATGACAGAACTAGGCAGGAGGATAGGAGGTGGCCTTCTGGTCCTGTTGGGGGATGATGGACAGCCCCACCCTCGTCCCTTCACAAGCAAGGAGCCCTAGCAAACGTCCTGCACCCTGAACCCATCTCATTGTCAGCTTCTAGAAACTAGCCGGTGAGACATGGCTTTCACCTGCTCGGAAGCTCTTAGCAAGAGGGTAACAGCGAATGCCCTGAGCCTGGCAACTGAGACGCCATTGTATGTCGGCAACAGCAGATCCACGTCCCTCCCTCTAGCTGCCAGCTTTCTTCTGCCACTCCCACCTCCAGGTCTTTTCCCAACAGTTCTTACTGGGTGAACCGCTCTGTCCTGTCCCCCTTATTTACCCCTCAAGCAAAGCTCAAAAATCATGTCCTCCAATGTACAATGAAATGCATGCATGGAAATGTCAGAATGAGACCCATGAAGCTGTACATTAAAACTACCGAAAAATAAAAATAAAAAAGAACCAGATCCTCCTAGAAGCCTTTTCTGTCACCACAGGCTGGATCCTCTCCACGTCATAGCTCTAGATTCCTGTTCACTTTTTTTTCCTGTGCTGAGGACTGAACCCAGGGCCTTGCACTTCAGAGGTAAGTGCTCTACCACCGAGCTAAATCCCCAGGCCTCAGGGTCCTGTTCTACTCTGGGAGGGCTCAGTCACTTCAACCTGGCTTTCTTGTGCATGTTGGCCCCTCTCTATGTTTTCCTTTGAAATTAGATGTCAACTTTCTTTGGGCAAAGAGACATGAATGATACTTTTTCTTTTTTTCCTGGTACTGGGAATTGAACCCAGGGCCTCACACTTGCATGCTCTGCATGTGCTGGACAACTGAACTGCACCCTCAGCCCATTTTTTTTACTTTTTGAGACGGTCTCACTAAGTTACACAGACTGCCTCTGGTCTCGCACTTGTGATCCTCCTGCCTCCGCCTCCCGAGCTGCTGGGATTACAGGTGTGCGCCACCACACCTGGCTACTACTTATTTTTTCAGTTTTATTTTTTACTTAAATTTATTTATTGATTGATTGATTGACTGTAGGGCTTGAGATCAAACCCTGGGCCTTGTGCATGTTAGGCAAGCGCTCTACCACTGAGCTGCATCCTCAGCCCAAGATTGCAACTCTTTTTGGAGGGGTGGGTGGCCTCTGCCACTGCTGTCAGCTCAACACTCTACACAGAACCAAGACTGAAATCGCCATCGAGTGGACCATGTCTGGAAGCAGGTGAGCAAGGAAGACCTGGGCACAGACTTTGAAGAGCATGGGAAAGGTCATGGGCAGGAGACCCTGCGCAAAACAAGCTGAGAACCAATGGTAGAAAGAGCATTGCATTTGGAGCCACAACTTGGGGACGTGGAGCCAATCCCTTGGGTGTCTGGGCTGCTGGCTCGGTACCTGGTGTATTTCCCGAGGATCAGGTAAGAAAGCAGGTTTCGCCACCCTTTTTAAGGACCATCCTGCCTACCGCTGGGAGGATGCACGGTTGATCTCCATATTGGTTTCTAAGTGGTGACAGCAGGGGTTAATGGGAACTTGGGTCCTATATCATACAAGCCCGCCGGGAAGAGGCCAGAGAACCATGGCTCCCCTAGGGGAGTCCCCAAGGAAGAGGGAGCCCCAGTGTGCTGTGTCCTGTGCTGGCCTCACCTCACACCACCTTCTGTGCATTTTCCTAACCATCCCACACAGCCGCAGCCATGGAAACACATAGGACGCTCACTCTGGGAAGGACAGGAGCTGCCACAGTGGCTTCGTGTGTGGACAGTGGCCAGGTGCCCCTAGGAGGCCTCCTGCTGCCCAGAAAGGTCCCAGGCAAAGCTCGATTTCCCATGAGCTCATGGGTTTGGGGCAGCTGTTGGCTGTCTGTTCGGGAAGGAGGCAGGAAGATGGCCTCCCCTCGGGGCCTCCTAGTCCTGTCTCTAAGATGAAATGGTCCTTCTTGTCCTGGTGAGTTATGACTAGATTAAGCCACAAGAAAGCTTTCTCCATATCAGAGCGATGACTACAGGAGAGAATTGGGCAGCAAGGGGGAAAAATATCTGAAACAAACCTCTAACGATAAACCTCCCTCCTCTATCGAGTATACCCGCCCATTTAATTTATTCAGTTAATAAAACTGATTCCCCAGAGGGGGACAGGCAGAGGTGAGCTGCAAACCAATCTGCCCGTGTGAGCGGGGGTATACATGGATATCTCATAACAATAAAAAAAGAGTAATTAAGAGATGTATTGAAGTGTGTAGAAATCCTGAAGGACGCTGAAGATTCCAATTCAAGTTACTGTCCTTGGCGCAAATTTAATTCAATCGGGAATAGATAAATAAAAATAAAGAAAAAACAAATTCAGAACAGATGTTAGGCAAGCAATTTTTTTCACAGTAAGAATCATAAACATGAAGAACAGCCTATAAGGCAAAGTTGTTGATGCAAACAGCGTCAAGCTACTAAATAAATACTTGGATGGCACTGCAGGGACAAAGAAGCATTAAAATAGTCATTTGGCTGTCCCTGAATATTTTCACCCACGCGTTATGCCCGGGCATGTGTATTCCAGGGTATTGGAGGGAGACGTGTGTGTCCTATTACATAGAATCTGAGCAGGACATCTATTTGTGTGAGAGTAAATGGCAAAATCACCTCTCCCCAAATGATGCACGGATCGGGAATATGAACAGAGAGGCTTGGCAAAAGCTAGTGTTGCTTCTGTATCGACAATGAGGCCAGGGGAGAGACTCCAGTGCCATGGGAAAAATGTCTTGTCCCGCTCTAGGTATTAGAAAACCCAGATGTATGACAATAAAAAAAAAGAAAAGAAAAGAGAATTTAATGGCAAAAGAATTTCAGACCCAGTTGGGGAGGAAAAAAAGAGGCAGGGCTAAAAATTCAAACACAGATCGTAGTACTTTAGAGATGGAAGGAAGCTTCCAGGTGATAATTGTAGCCCACCCCGATTTCATACCTGCAGCCATACCACTGTGGCATCAGATCCTGTCAGATCTCGGAAGCTAAGCAGGATCAGACCTGGTTAGTACTTGGATGGGAGATGGCCTGGGAACACCAGGCTTGGGAGAAGGACCTGGCCACCCACTCCCAAAAAACAATCAGCCATTGAAAACCCTATGAATAGCAGAGGAGCACTAACAATAGCGTTTCGCCTATTGTACATAGGGTTGCTATGAGTCAGACATTGATTCGACAGCACCTAACAACAACAACAACCCTCCATTCATAGCTAGAAAAAGGAGAAGCAAAGAGAGGCGATGACTGGATGGCAGGTACCATCTCCTGAGAGCCATCCCAACCCAGGAGGAGCCAGGTAGGAGGCACTAAGGCAGGATGCCCTGGAGACAGGGCAACCAGAAGACCCACAGGCAGGGACTCAGGGGGCTCACCCAATGCTGGCTGCAGGAGGGGCTCCTGAAGTCACCAGTCTCCCCAAGATGCCAGCTGGCTGCAAGAATTCCCTTCTAACCCAGGCCAGGGGAGCAGAGGAATCTCAGATGGAACCCCTGAGGGAACTCTGGGGGTTCCTTTGTGTCTCACATCCGACATGCAAGGTAGGCAGGCACTCGGGTATCTCTTAAAGATGAGGGACGTGGTTCAGTGGCCTGTTTCAGTCCCACGGCTAGTAGTAGCTGAGCTAAGAACAGAAGCCAGATGTGGCTTCTAATCCAGGGCTCTTTCTGGTGTCCTCAGCTGGCCCCCGAGGGTTTAGACTATGGGCAACGGCAGCCCCTTGGGAGTGGGACATGAGGAGGAAGTCCTATAAAACCCCAACCAATGCCTTGGGTATACGGGGCGTGGCCAGTCTAGGTGAGCTCACCCTTTACCTTCGCTGTTTATCCTTTAGATCCTAACATGGCCTTTCAGCATACACTGATAAGTTAGTTTCGTACTTTGATCTGCTAAATATGAGGTTGATTATGGACTCTCCTCCCCCAAGCCTTGATTTTAAGACATACTTTCCCCAGTTCCTTTCATTTGTCTCCAAGAAAATAATACCAGTTGCCAAAATAAGCAAAATAACAGGATCCACTCTTTTGAGGATTCCTTGGGGACAAATCTGTTAGGAAAAACATACACCAAGCGGCAATGCATTTGGTCAATCAACAAATATTTACTGAGCACCTCTATGTGTTAGGTACTGTTTTAGGTGCTGGGAATATTGGTATGAACAAGAGACAAAATTCCTGTCTTGGAATTTGCATTCTATCCAGAGAGCAAGATAATAAACACATAACTACAGTACCTATTGTGAAGACAGAGGTCCTAAGGAGGTAGTTTAGCATGTCTATGGACTGGCACATGTCTGTCCATTTGTTGTGCTGTGGAGGCTTGCATGTTGCTGTGTTGCTAAAACCTATGCCACCGCTATCTCAGATACCAGCAGAGCCCACCCATGGTGGACAGATTTCAGCTGAACTTCCAGACTAAGACAGACCTGGCAGCTCACTCCTGAAACAGTCATTGAAAACCTTGTGAATAAGAGAGAAGCAGTGTCAAATACAGTGCCAGAAAATGAGTCCCCCAGGCTGGAAGACATTCAAGAAATGACCGGGGAAGAGTTGCCTCCTCAAAGTACAGTTGACCTTAATGACGGAAATGGAGTAGAGCCCCTGGGACCTCCTTTTGCTGATGTGGCATGCCTGAAAATGAGAAGAAACACAGTAACAGCAACAATGGGCTCAAACATAAAAAGATCATGTGCATGGCACAGTGCTGGATAGTGTTTTGTTCTGTTGCACTTAGGATCACTATGAGCAGGATCCAACTCAATGACACCTAACAACAACAAGGACTAAAAAGAGACAGTGGAATGGCTAGCCATACACCTTTCTTATCTTAAAGTCACTAGTGTTTCTATATAAACTGAGAATGTGATAAGACCAGCTAAACACTGGTCACAAGAGATGCTGCACTGCAAGGATATGACCTACATAGAGTGCTGGAAATCCTTACAGATTACTAGCATTTGATATGTAAATAGTCCCAGAGAGCAAAGATACATCGTTCTTAGAGTTGGGGTTTTGTTTTTGTTTTTGTTTTTTACAGTACTGGGGGTTGAACCCAGGATCTTGCACGTACATGCTTTGCAAGTGCTGGACCACTGAGCTGCACCCTCAGCCCATTTTTTTACTTTTTGAGACAGGACCTTGCTAAATTACGCAGACTGTCTCGAACTTGCGATCCTCCTACCTCCGCTTCCTGAGTCACTGGGATTATAGGCGTGCCCAGCTTGCTTTTAGAGTTTTAAAAGCAAGGTAGATAGCCCATAGAGTTCTCTTGCAGGTCCACAAAGGGTCCCATAAAAGGATGTCCACTGCAGTTTTGTTTGCTGCAGGCCACTAGGTGTCTTCCTCTGGGACAGTGATGGTAAGATAGATGCTTGTGTGAGGCGGTAGTTAAAAGCAACACATTTGGTGGGAACAACATGACGGATGTTGAAAGCACAGTGCTAAGTGAAAAATTGAGGCACGCCATGAGATCTATGGTGCTACAATGGCGTGGGCTAAAGATTCACGCACAAGTGACGAGAATGGGAAAAAAATACACATGAAGTCTGTGGGATTGTTGACTATCAGGGATGAGAAAGGGAATGAGAGAAAGGGATGAGGGTGAGAGGAAGTAAATAAACAAAGCAAAGCACACAGCAGTATGTTCCACAGAATAAAAACACGCCCCTCACAAGTCAGCTTAAAGCGGAGGTCATTAGTGAGTACTGCTTGTAATGTTGATAATTCACAATTAGGAAGTCACTATTCCCATCAATGGTTGTTTTCTTAGGTGGAAATCATTAGGAGTAAAATGTGGCTACCTATTTGATCTTAGTTAGATCTGTCTCTCAAAGCCTCTTCTCTACATTCTAGTCCCAAGAGGTATTCTGGAAAGCAAAACAGTCCTGTGGTCAAATAAACATCATGCACTGAATTTCCCACTCGGAGATTTTCCAAGCACATTATTATATGAAAGGTGCTGAGCCATCCCTACAATGACGAGCCCTGTGTTCCTTGGACCAACTCCGTGTTTCCACCATTTGACAAAGGGGAACTCTTCCCTTTTATTTTCCATGTTACAGTTATTATTGTTGGTGGAAATGGTCCAAAGGACTCACTGTGGGAATCGCTACATTGGATTGTTGAGGGATGGGAGGGAGAAGATTCCAGATTCCAAGCACACCCTGGAACTCCCATTCCTCCCCTCTCCTTCCTCCAGAGCTGTGTGATCCTTAGGGTGCTTCATTCCTAAGTCCCCTAGGACCCAGTGTCACCTTAGCAGCTCTGCTATGGGCTGGACGTTTGCATCCCCCCAAATTCATATGCTGACTCCTAATCCCCAAGATGCCTGCAGCGGTAGCCCTGTGGCATCCGATCCCGTCAGATCTCAGAAGCTAAGCAGGGTTGGGCCTGGTTAGTACCTGGATGGGAGACCACCTGGGAAAACCAGAAGCTGTAGCTGGCAACCCCCTCCCAAAAATCAATCTGCCATTGAAAACCCTATGAACAGCAGAGAAGCACTGACAATAGTGTTTCCCCTGTTGTACAGAGGGTCGCTATGAGTAGGATACCGACTCGACGGCACCTAACAACAACAACAACAAATTCATATGCTGACTCCTAATCCCCAAGATGGTGGGACCTTTGGGAGTGATTAGGTCATGAGGGCAGAGCCCTCTTGAATGAGATTAGTGCCTTCATGAGAGAGCCTTCATAGGAGATCCCTCACCTCCTAGAGCACACGAGGACACCAGGAGAAGGTGCCACTATGTTCCAGAAAGCTGGCCCTCACCAGACATTCAGTCTGCTAGTGCCTTGATCTTAGCCTTCCAGCCTCTGGAGCCATGAGACATAAATTTCTGTTGTTTATAAATTACCTGGCTTACAGTCTTTTGTATCACAGCCCAAGTGAACTAAGGCAAGGGAACCCTGATTACGGCAAAGATGAAATTATTTTTCCCTTTGTCATGTTCAACCTCCTCACTATGGTGGAGTCACAATTTTGTCCCCAGAATTCAAAGACGGAGTCCATGGTTCATGTTGACTCATCTTCATCCTGATTTGTTCAATTTTTCTACATTTTTCCTTCAGGACATTTTGTATACAAAATCCTCCCTTTTTTCTTTCCATTTCTAATGACCCAAATCTCTGTTTCCTTACCAGGCCTAATAGGTTTTCCTTCTCCTCCTCTTCCTCCTCCTCCTCAAATCAATTCCATCCTCCCCTGCACCCTTTGTCTTTCCCTTCTTTTCTCTGAGCACCTGCGGGAGTTTCTTCACACAACCCACCTCCTTAGCACCATCCCTTAGGGCAATCTCATCTCTTGCCATTGCCAAGTATGTCCTTTCAATGGCTGTCCCAAACATCACATTTCCCTAGCACACTCTCAGCTTCTACTGTCCTTTCCATCTCAGCTCAAACCTCTAACCTTCTTCTAAGCTTGTGCGCCTGCACATCCTCTTCTCCATGGCCCCTGTCACCTCTCCTTCACTTGGATAGGTGTGCAGCTAGTTAACCTGTCTCAGTGAGCCCATGCTCAGTGCTGGGAGTGGGCGGTACCAAAAGCGAATCCAGCAGGTCTTCTCCAGCACACAGCCACAAAGTCAGAACACGTGCCTATGAAATGGCTGAAAGACTGTGTGAGAGAAACCTGGATTAATTAATAAGTTAGCAGACATGATTTTGACAAATTACTTGCAGTAGGAAGCTTTGAGATTGAAGGGCTGGTTCCAGGGAGAGAAGAGATGGAGAGTCCATGAACAAGAAAGCAGAAGTCAGCAACAGAGCCAGACAGAGGAGGAAATTTATGTGAGAAGCAAAAGCCACAGTGAGCTGGTGGGAAAGAGGAAACGTGGAGGGGGTGAAAGCGGAATGGAAAGGCAGACACATAAATTGTAAAGGACTTGGCAGGGAGGAGTGAGATAAGAGGAGAAGGAGCTCTGGGTGGGGACGGGTGGGAATTTATTAAAACGAACTGAATTTATGGTGCAGTGCAAGCATTTGTTGATAGTGGGGCTAGTTTGTTTTAAAAAAATAAAAAAGGGCTCACTGGCTTACAGCCAACAGGAAGTTGGAGGCAAGATCACTTAGGTCACACGTTCCGATTAGAAATGTGTGGTGCACATGGACTAGCTGGGTTGCAGAGTGCGAGGATGAGTGTACATATCATCTGGAGTTCACTCTCAAGGTCTGAAAATAAGAAATAATGGCTGCCTAATCCTGGTGAAAAGGGGACGCAAAAGCATTGCTATAAGATGTCCTCTAAATGTAAAGTGTTGAGACCGCTATGGAAAACAGGATGATGGGTCCTCCAGAAATAAAAACAGAATTGCTAGCTGATGTAGCAATTCCACTGTCTGGGTGTATACCCCCAAGAATGGAAAGCAGCATCTTGAAGATGTATTTGCATACCCACAATCATAGCTGCATTATTCACAATAGCCAAAAGGTAGAAACCACTCAACTGTCCATCAACGGAAGAATGGATAAACAAAGCACAGAATATACACAGTGTACTATTATTCAGCCTTTAAAAGGAAGGAAATTACAAAACCTGCCGCAAGATGGATGAACCTTGCAGGATATCACACAAAGAGAAATAAGACAAATGAGTTGTGTTGCCGTTCACACGAGGTCTCTAGAATACTCAAGGAGACAGGAAGTGGAATGGTTGTTGCCAGGAGCTGGGGGGAGAGGGGAACAGAATCATGGTTCAATGGGGACAAACTTTCAGTTTTGGGAGATGAAAACAGGTTGTATGTGAATGGTGGGCGATGGCTGCACAACAATGTCAATGTATTTAGTGCCACCAAACTGTACATTTGGGAGAAAGACCTGGCAACCCCCTCCCAAAAATCCATCTGCCATTGAAAACCCTATGAACAGCAGAGAAGCACTGACAATAGTGTTTCCCCTGTTGTACAGAGGGTCACTATGAGTCGGATACCGACTCGACGGCACCTAACAACAACAACAACAACAACAACAAAACTGTACATGGGAAATGGTTAGGATGGTACCTTTTATGCTATGAATGTTTTACCACAATAAAAAAAAAAGATGTCCTCCAGTCAAATGTCCTTCAGGCTATCCTCAATAACTGGATCTCACTGAGAAGCAGGACCATCAATCCTACCACCATGGGTCCTAACGCTCCTCATTCCAGCCAGACTGTGGGTCCTTGAACACGCATTCCACCCACTCAGATGAAACCTTTACTCTGTGGGTGCAACTTGGTTTCTTGGGCCTGAAGCTTTGGTATGGATCTGGAGAAAGGCAGGTTGCAGGATGCCAAGCATCCATTCCAGTTTGGAAAGAAAGCTTCCTTGTGGCCTCCTCGCCTCCACTGAGGAGGACAAAGAACTGAGACTTCTTGCTCCTGGGATGGTCTGAGGAACCCAAATCCTAGCAAAGAAGGCTAAGACTTAAGGAAAACAGCTAAGAATCTTTCACCTGGAATCTTTTGGAAGAATTCAGTGGCCATTTTGGTACCGCCAGCCTTCAAAAGGAAGTGGAAGATCCGTTCAATAATGGCCTCTTTGGTGTTAACATGCATCAGGCACCACATTAGCAATGCAGAAGAGGGAGGAGGGGCGGGCTGGCTGGGGAGGAGCTCAATTTCCTTCCCATAGTCATCCTGGTGTGAAAAGTAGGAGTTTCAGTTCAATATCTGTGGGTCCACTTCCCCTGCAAACTGAAGAGTATCTAGAGGTGCTGATGGTAGCACAAAAGACCATAATCACAATGTCCACCAATGACAGGCACCAACCAGTCAGAGGTTAGAAGCAAAGGTTACTTGTTGTTAGGTGCCCTCCGGTAGGTATCCGGCTCACAGCAACCCTAGCTACAACAGACAAAACACTATTGTCTTGCTTCTCTGCTATTCATAGGGTTTTCAATGGCTGGTTGTTTTTTGGAAGTGGGTTGCTGATCCTTCTCCCAAGCCTACAGCACCTGGTGTTCCCAGGTGGTCTCACATCCAAGTACTAACCAGGTCAGACCCTGCTCAGCTTCCGAGATCTGAGGGGATCTGACGCCACAGTGGTATGGCTGTAGGCCAAAGGTTAATAGATACCTCTATAAGCAGAGGCAAAGATAGAATGCACTGCTGACAGTGCCTCCTTAGCGGTTAACCTTTGTACATAGGCCCGGAATGCTGTACCCCGAGTAGAAAATCTTCATATTATGGGTTGCGAGGCTCTTGCAGTTTGAGGGTACGATGGGGGAGATGTCATTAGGAACATGATCTTGAAATGCAAAGAATAATCAAGGAATTTATTTTAGTAGTTAAGTTTCTATTATCTGCCCCAGGCATGTAGGCATCATAAAACTTGGTGGTGCCTTGCTAGGGAATTACTCCGTGCGCATTGCTGCAGAAATGTTACACATAGGACTGATTAGGGGTGATTGGAATGCATAGTAAACAACCCGAACTCTGAAAGATTTAAGGGTCCTGAGAAGAAAGGAGAATAGAAAAACTTCTATTCAGAATTTAGTAGATTTTAAATGTGCATGTTGTGGCGTGTGACCTTTTCTGTTTGAAAAGCCACAAGAATATTCGGAGTCATGTTGGTGTCAGACATTAAGATGCTGCAGTTTATCTTTTGTCTTATGTGAGTAACAAGGTTAGAAATGTTTTGGTCTGTTTTGTTTGTTTTTAATCATGCAAGGGTTACTTTTCTGGGTTTGTTTGGTTGATTGGTTTGATGTGGGTTTTTTTGAGACAAGGTCTCACTATATAGCCCAGGCTGGCCTTAAACTCAAAATCCTTCTGCCTCCACCTCTGCCTCCAAAGTGCTGGCTGGAATAACAGGGGTCTGCCACCATGCCTAGTTCATTCAAGGGTTTCTGAGAACTTGAAAAAGAATCTCTGCTCACAAAGTCATTATCAAAAAGGAACTTTAAGCTCTATGTGATTGGGTATTGGCTACTTCTTTGAATTTAGTAATAATTTTTTAAATTATGAAATCAAAGATGGCATGCTGCTGTTTTTAGATAGAATAGGAATGCTGTTTGCATACTCAATTAATTAGGGTCAAGAGCCACAAGCACTGGGTAAATGTGTGCAGTTTTTGAGATTGTCTGCATAAAGGCATTCTTGACAGAAGATAGATGCGGAAAGCCATGTGTTATCAGCATTTACTTCCAGAAGGGAGAATGCCTTGACAAATGTCACAATGATTCATGATCATGTTACATAACTCTATTATGCATTTTGGGTTGAACAACTTGGATTTGTTGCAGGTACAATTCAATTAAATATGGAATTTTTGAAATTTGAGCCTATTAGCTAGCAGTAGAGCTTTTATGCAATTTTAATTTGAGACAGTCTATTGTTTGGGAACACATCTGTGCAGGTTGTCATTTGGGGGATAAAGAAGTTATTGATGCCGTATTTGATTGTCACTGATGGAGAATGAGCTCCCTCCCACCTTGGATGTACCTGCCATACTCTTGTCTGCAGCAGATTAGGGCTGCAAACATTCAGGAGTGTGAAAGTGAAAAATCTGTGGCTGACTCCCCAGCCTCCGTGGCCCTCTATTTGTACCCACCTACAGCTCTGGCTCAGGACCAGAAACTGAAACAATCCCAGCTGTGCATCCTGAAATGTGGCTTCTGCAGTTTCAAATGCTGTGGACATTCCTCCCACAAATGGTAGTGGGGATTGGGTCTGGTTTCTGAGTCCTGGGCTAAAAGCACTTGAGTCATCCACTGGGAGTCATACAGACTAATGTCTAGGACAAGCTTCCTTGATGGCTGCTTAGATGGTCGCCTGACTTTTGTCCAGGTGACACCTTCTCCAAAGGTAGCTTTCTCTTGGACTATCTGCTGTGGCCAGTGTTTACTAGAATGGGGAGCTGCCAACTTCTTACTCTTATTTTGTTTGTTTGTTTATATGTTTGCAGTACTGGTGGGTTGAACCCAGAGCCTCATGAATACTTTGCAAGCGCTCTACCACTGAGCTGCACCCCAGCTCCCTCTATTATTTTTTATCTTGAGATAGGGTCTCACTAAGTTATGCAGGCTGCCTCTGGCCTCGAACCTGTGATGCTCCTGCCTCTGTCCCCCGAATCACTGGGATTATAGGCATGTGCCATGGTGCCTGGCTCAACTTCTTACCCTTTACACACTGCACTTTACCCATTAGCTGGAAACAGCTCTGTCCACAGGCTGGCTGGTTTTTCATCCCTAGCCCACCACAGTGAGTGGGGCAGTTTCTAGACCATTCCCACCAGCTGCCATATTTCCCAAGAGTATGTATTCAGCTGGCTGTACCTCTCTGAGATAGGACATCCACACACATTCCTTAGCTATTTACATTCAATGCAAAAATCTTACAGAGAGATGTTTTTTATTTAACCATCAATTCATTTTTTTTGCAGGATTCTTAGTTGGAAAGATTCTAGGCTAAGCTGGAAATAATTTGAGCAATAGTCAAACTTGTAATTTTGAAGGATAAGAAGGAAGGTACTACCAGGCAGGAGGTGCCTGCCTGGGACCTGCAGCTGGGTGCTCAAGCTTCGTGCCTGGAGGAAGAGGGTTGCAGCTCGGATCTGCTGCCCCTGTCCACAATGGGCTTTTACTGACATTGCCAGAGGTTTCTCAGAATCTAAAATCTCAAGGGGCAACCACAGAGGCTCATGACAGTTTCCTAATGTGGACTGAAAGCAGCTGAGTCATCGGCTGGGAGTCATACAGCTCATACCTGGAAAGGGCCTCAGATGTCATCTGGCCCGTTGCTTTCACACTGCTGAGCTTGACTCACTAGTGGTTATGAAATCAATCTAGTGAGTCGTGACCAGCTTGCACTTGTTTTATTTTTCCCAAAAAGACTAGATCAAAGTGGTTCGTATGAAGCAAGGCAGGTATTGCCTTGTAAAACTTTTTTCAAGTGTGCATGCGTGCGTGCATGTGTGTGTGTGTGTGTGTGTGTGTACTAGATCACAATGTGGTCAATCTCTTATTTATTGAGTTTCACAATTAAAGAAAGCACTGAGATCCCAGATCTAGTCTAAATCCCTCATTTACATCTGAGAAAATAGAAGCTTGAGAGGGGAAATGATTGGCTTAAATCCATGAAGCTAACAAGTGGTGGTTAGAGAGTGGAGCTGGGATTATTTAACTGTAGTTTTCTGTCATGCTCTGTTGGATGGTTGTATCCGAAGAAGGCGGCATTCATACAGACTCTTGATATTTATGTCTGTCACAAAGACTTAGCAGCAGTCATTAACAGAGGCAGCACCCACCACTTCTAAGTTGTTATAGAAAGAGGATGAGGGAAAATGAGGGATGTGAGACAAATGGGGTGAAAGAAGAGTTAGAAGCCCAGAAATTTAAGTGAACTTCAGAGAGGTCTTTGGATCAAAACTAAGGAAAAAGGTAGTCTTACCCATCAGAAAGAACAGAAACTCAGCTGTAATTCATCATTAGGTATCACAAAAGGTCATGACTATGGCAGGTTAGGGTGAAGAGTCAATTATATGTTCATCCAACAAAAGTGACTCTTGCCAAGCATGGTGGCACACACCTGTAATCCCAGCACTCGAGAGGCTGAGGCAGGAGGATTGATGTGATTTGAGGCCAGCATGGGCAACATAGACCTTGTCTCAATGAAAACAGAGAGAGAGAGAGAGAGAGAGAGAGAGAGAGAGCGGGAGGGAGGGAAAGGGGGGGAAGGAAGGAAGGAGGGAAGGAAGGAAGGAAGGAAGGAGGGAGGGAGGAAGAAAGGAAGGAGGGAAGGAAGGAGGGAGGGAGGAAGAAAGGAAGGAGGGAAGGAAGGAGGGAGGGAGGGAAGGTAGGAAGGAAGGAAGGAAGAAGAGAGGAAGGAAGGGAGAGAGGAAAGAAGGAAGGAAGGAAGGAGGGAAGGAAGGAGGGAAGGAGGGAGGAAGGAAGGAAGGAGGGAAGGAAGGAAGGAAGGAGGGAAGGAAGGAAGGAAAAGAGGAAAGAAAGAAGGAAGGAAGGAGGGAAGGAAGGAAGGAAGGGGAAAAAGAAAAAGTGTGACTCTAAATGAATTCTTCTGTCTCTTTTTGGTCTAAGATGCTTAATTATCTGAGGACAATAGTTCCTTTGACAATTCTACATATTGGACGATGTATTTGGACCAGAGAGAGCTGTCTTGCTGACAGCCTTTACCTTTCCTCTAAGGTCTTCTACTGTAATCAGCCCATTATGTCAGAGCATTCACTTTGATGAAATAATGGCCTCCTTAATATGCAGTAACAGTTTAATACATGCCATGCATTTGTTTTTAAAATGTGTGCTTACAGACTTAGTGTTAGTGATTAATCTGTTGGACCAGTGGGAATATTTATATTTAACTCTTTGTATGAGTCCCGATAATGATGGTCTATAGGCCATCACTCCTGTGTATCTGTCAACTTTTTGTGCTGTGGTATCTTGCATGGTGTTGTAATGCTGAAAGCTACGTCACTGGTATTTCAGAGAATAGCAGGGCTACCCATAGTGGACAAGTGTCAGCTGAACTTCTAGACTAAGACAGACCAGGGAGAAGAATCCAGCAGCCTACTCCCAAAACAATTAGCCATTGAAAACCCTGTGAATAGCAGAGAGGCACTGTCAAATATAGTGTTGGAAAATGAGCCCCCCAGGCTGGAAGGCATTGAAGAAATGACTGGGAAAGAATTACCTCCTCAAAGTACAGTGGACCTTAATGATGGGAATGGAGTAAAACCCCTGGGACCTCAGTTTGCTGATGTGACATGATTCAAAATGTGGAGAAACACAGTAGCTGCAATGATGGGCACAGCATAAAAAGATCGTGTGCATGGCACAGTACCGGGGAGTGTTTTGTTCTGTTGTACATGAGTCGGACCTGACTGGACAGCACCTAACAACAACTATGTAGCCTGTCAGGTCTCGCATTCATTTTGATTCCACACACATGACTTGAAACTGGTGATTCTCAGCTTTTGTATCCACACTTTCATGATAGACAATCTGGCCCAACCTAGAATATTATTAGCCATGCCCAGAAACGTTGGGATAATTTAGGATTTCTATGCCTAATTTCGGGCTGGGATTTAGCTCAGTGGGTAGAGCACTGCACTGCAGTCTCTGAGGCCCCGAGTTCAATTCCCAGCACTGCAAAAATGGGAGAAGGGCCTGGCAATCCACTCCCAAGGCAATCCCGAAGCACTCAGCCATTGAAAACCCTGTGAGGGTCGCTATGAGTCGGATACCGACTCGACGGCACCTAACAACAACAACGACGACATGCCTAATTTCACTGTTCCAAGAATACTGCAGTCCCTCAATAACCATAATACACTTTTGTTTTCACCATTGCCTCTTAAAACTGAGCCCCACTGGTAGGTCAAACACTTTGTGAGTGAGTCTCGTTCTGAGGCTTGCTCTCTGTAGCCACAGCACGAAATTAAAGAAGTTTCCTGAACACTGATGTCTGGGAAGCTCTTCTGCAACTGTATCCTGCTTTCCACCACTCTTTAACATCCGGTGATTCTACAGCGCTCAGTCCATTTTATAAATGAGTATCATCACCGGGTGTCAGTGGCTCAGCTTGAGCCTGCACACTTGCATTTCCTTGAACAAATCAGCCACAGTTTCCACCTCACCCCAAACTTGGCCGCATTTTTAAGTCCAATGTATTCAAACATCTCTCCTCTTCCAAGTCAAAGAATTATCACATGACACAGTAGAAGTCCAGCAGGTGGCATCCTTCAGAGCCCTTCAGGTCCCAGAGTTTTTGATCTATGGCAATAGGCTGGGAAATCTCCCACAGGTTGAAGACAAAGCCATCTGACTGCATTAAGTAAACCATCTCTCTGCTGCCCCACAGCCTTATCTGCATAGTATATGAACATGATGGCTACGAGCACTTATATAAGTGCTCCTACTGGATAGCTCCATGGAATCTGAATTCTAAAAAGTGTTTGAACAATCTTATTTGCATTGTGGATGTCACATACTTTCCCATATGTACTTCAAGGTTCTCAACTTTCTCTCTGCCTGGTGACAAGGTGCTATTAGTTCATGCATGCTAACTAATTAAATAAAAAAACAGTGCTAAAACCCTCCAAGTTGGAGGCATATGAGACACATCCCTTCCCTGTGGTGTGAACTTTGAAGTCAACTGTCAGGCCCTTTACACTAACTCATTTGCTTACTAAATTGATTTTTTTTTTTTCAGTTTGAGGACCCAAGCTTCCCTGGGAGATAGATTGCTTCAGACTCTGATACTGCAAAGATATTCTTAGAACAGCCTGCTGCTTTTAGATAAAAGAAGCTACACAAATAATATTCAAGATAGGGCGTTCAGAGTGGTGTATGGTTAGGCATTGCAATGGAACAGAGAAGTCAGACATACATATTGTCAGCCAGGTGCCGTCGAGTTGTGTCCAACTCATAGTGACCCTTATAGGGTTTTCAATGGCTGATTGTTTCAGGATTGCCTCAGGAGTGGATTGCCACATCCTTCTCCCATTTGCTAGGAATCGAACTTGGGACCTCAGAGACTGCAGAGTGGCACTCTACCAACTGAGCTAATTCCCAGCTCCAGACACATATAGGTATTGATAAGTGACAAAAGTGACATTATTTTAATGGGCTGGGGTTTAGCCCAGTTGCTAGAGTGTTGCTCAGCACTCTCTGAGGACCTGGGTTCTATTCTCAGCACCACAAAAGTGGGAGAGGGATATGGCAATCCACTCCCAAAACAGTCAGCCATTGACATAGTCATTATACCAAAAAGAATTGGTGGAGGACCAACCATCAAGAGTTTGCATATGATGAAGAACCAATGGTATTTATGGATGAAGTAGAAGCTGCCTTGAAGGAATTGATGAAACACAAGGCTCCAGGAATTGATGGAATACTAATACAGATGTTTCAACAAACAGATGTAGCACTGGAGGTGCTCACTCATTTATACCAAGAGATTTGGAAAATAGCTATCTGGCCAACTGACTGGAAGAGATCCATATATGTGCCTATTCCCAAGAAAAGGGATCTAACTGAATGTGGAAACTATCAAATGATATTATTAATATCACACACAAGTAAAATTTTACTAAAGAGCATTCAAAAGTGACTACAGCAGTATATAGACAGGGAACTGCCAGAAAATCAAGCCAGATTCAGAAGAGGATGGAAAACCAGGGACATTATTGCTGATGTCAGGTGGATATTAGCTGAAAGCAGAAAATATCAGAAAGATGTCTATCTATGTTTTATTGGCTATACAAAAGCATTTGACTGTGTGGATCATAACAAATTATGGATAATACTTCATAGAATGTGAATACCAGAGCACCTAATTATACTCATGAGGAATCTAAATGGACCAGGAGGCAGTCACTCGCACAGAACAAGGAAACTCTGCCTGGTTTAAAGTTGAGAAAGGTGTGCATCAGGGCTATATCATTTCTCCATATCTCTTCAATTTCCACGCTGAGCAAACAATCTGAGAAGCTGGGCTTTATGAAGAAGAACACGGCATCAGGATCGGAGGAAGATTCATTAACAACCTGCGTTATGCAGGTGGCACAATGCTGCTTGCTGAAAGTGAAGAAGATTTAAAACATTTACTGATGAAGATCAAAGAACATAGCCTTTAGTATACATTGTGATTCAACATCAACAAAACAAAAATCCTTACAACTGGGTCAGGATCCAACTTCACAATAAATGGAGAAAAGATTGAGGTTGTCCAAGATTTTGCTTTACATGGTTCTACAATCAACACCCATGGAAGCAGCAATCAAGAAATCAAAAGACACACTGCTTTGGGAAAAGCTGTGGCAAAAGATCTCTTTAGAGTATTGAAAAGTAAAGATGTCACATTGAAGATAAAGGTGTGCCTAACTCATGTCATGGTATTTTCAGTTGCATTATATGGTTGTGAAAGCTGGACATTGAATAAGGGAGACAGAAATTGATGTTTTTGAATTATGGTGCTGGAGATGAATATTGAATATACCAATGACTGCCAGAAGAACCAACAAATCTGTCCTAGAAGTGCAACCAGAGTTCTCCTTGGAATCAAGGATGACTAGACTGCATCTTATATATTTCGGAGATGTAGTTAGGAGCAACCAATCCCTGAAGAAGGGCCTCATGTTTGGGAGAGTGGCAGGTCAATGAAAAAAAGGAAAACCCTCCAGTAAATGGATTGACACAGTGTCTGCCACAATGGGCTAAAACATAGAAACAATCATGTGCCTGGCACAGAATCAGGGAGTGTTTCATTCTGCTGTACATAGAGTTTCTATGAGTCAGACCTGACTCAATGGCACCTAAGAACAACAACAACAAAAGTGAAATTTCAAATTAATTAGAAAATAATGAATTTCCAGATGGAGCCATCTGGAAAAAAAAATAAGAGTGGACCCTATATTAGTCAGCTTTCTGTCATTGTAATGAAATACCTGAGATAACTAACTTACAAAGAGAAAAGGTTTGTTTTGGTTCATGGTTTTAAGTTCCAGTCCATGAACAAGGAGACTTTTTGTTTCTAAGGCTCTGGTGGGGATGCTGGATGGTGATGGTGGGAGTCCATGGCCAAACACATGGCTCCCCTCACAGCCAGGAATCTAAGGAAGAGGAAAGGGCTGGGGTCCCACAATCCCCTTCAAGGGCATGCCCCCAATGATCTAAGGACCTCCCATTAGGACCCACCTCCTAAAGGTTCCACCACTTCCCAAAAGTACAAACCCAAGGACCAAGCCTTTTAAACGTGGGCCTTTGTGAAACATTCAACTTCCAAAGCATAGCAGGTTCCTACCACCCACCCTCCCCTCAAATAGATTCCTGATATGTGGTAGTAGTTGTTGCTGTTGTTAGGTGCTGTCCAGTTGAGTCCCATTCATAGTGTGAACTTTTTAATGAAATTTAAAAACACAAGAAAAATGGCAGGTTTTTGTTTCTTTGTTTGTATTTGTTTTGATAATATCGATATGAAGAAAGCCTGAGTTAACTACAAAATATGAACACTGTCAAAACTAAGTTGATTGGTGTAAAAACAATGTTTTCTGATTGGAAAAGGTATACAATAAAGTCAAAGACAAATGATAACAAGGAGACAATTATAATATACATTAAACATAAGGAGTTACTTTCTTTATAAAGATTTTTTACAAATAAATTAGGAAAATATTACTAATCCAATAGAAAAGTGGCAAAAAAATTCCTCAGAAAACAAAATATGGCAGACTAAAACCTATGAAAAAATGTCCAAACTTGCTCATAATTAAAGAAATGCTAATTAAAATTAGAGGCTCGGATTTAGCTCAGTGGGTAGAGCGCTGCACTGCAGTCTCTGAGGTCCCGAATTCAATTCCCAGTACCACAAAAATGGGAGAAGGGCCTGGCAATCCACTCCTAAGCAATCCCGAAACAATCAGCCATTGGAAACCCTATGAGGGTTGCTATGAGTCAGATACCGACTTGACAGCACCTAATAACAACAACAATTAAAATTAGAGCAATTTTACCATAAAATGCTAACAAAATTGTGACTACTTATTTTAATGATAAAATGTGAGGGACGAGGTACTTATATGTTTATTTGTGGGAGTGTAAATTGATATAATTGCTAGAGAAAGCAATTTAGTAATATTTATCAAATTAAAACAAAGATAAATTTTGATCTAATAATTCCCTTCCTAGGAATTTACCCTACAGACATACAAGAGAGCAATAATGTGTATATGAGAATATTCACTGCAGTATTTCTTGTGAAAGCAAAAGATGTTCATCAAATGAGAACTTATTTTAAAAATTAGTCTATATCCATACAATTGACCCCCACATGTCCATCAGTTTGCTGTACTGTGGGGGCTTGTGTGTCACTATAGCGCTGGATGCTATGCTATCAGTATTACAGATACCAGCAGTGTCACCCATGGTGGACAGATTTCAGCTGAGCTTCCAGACTAAAACAGACTAGGGAGCAGGACCTGACAGCCCACTCCTGAAACAATTAACCATTGAAAACCCTATGAATAGCAGAGAAACACTGTGGAATATAATGCTGGAAAAGGCCCCTAGGTTGGAAGGCACTCAAAAGATGACTGGGGAAAAGTTGCCTCCTCAAAGTCGAGTCTACCTTAATGACAGGAATGAAGTAAAGCCCCAGGACCTCCATTTGCTGTTGTGGAATGACTCAAAATGAGGAGGAACAGCTGTAAGCATCCATTAATAATTAGAATGTGGAGTATACATAGTTGAGTTCAGGAAAATTAGAAATCATCAAAAGGGAAACAGAGTGCAGAAACATTGACATTCTAGGGATCAGTAAGCTAAAATGGACTGGCATGGGCCATTCTGAATCAGATAATCATATGGCCTACTATTGCCGGGAATGGCAGATTAAAGAGAAATGGGGTTACATTCATCATCAAAAAAGGCATTTCAAGATGTTGTAAAGTACAATGTTGTCAGTGATAGAATAATATTCATACACCTACAAGGAAGGCCAGACTGGGATTTAGCCCAGTTGGTAGAGCACTGCGCTGCAGTCTCTGAGGTCCTGAGTTCAATTCCCAGCACTGCAAAAATGGGAGCAGGACCTGGCAATCCACTCCCAAGGCAATCCCGAAACAGTCAGCCATTGAAAACCCAATGAGGGTCACTATGAGTTGGATACCAACTCGACGGCACCTAATAACAACAACAAACAAGGAAGGCCAGTTAATATGACTATTATTCAAATGTGTGCACCCACCACTAAGGCCACAAATGAAGATAGGGAAAATTTTTACGAGGTTCTGCAATCTGAAATAGATCAAACATGAAATCAGGACATACTGATAATTACTGGTGACTGGAATACAAAGGTTGGAAACAAAGAAGGCCCAGTAGTTGGAAAATATGTCCTTGGTAACAGAATAATGGTGGAGATCACATGATAGAATTTTATCAGACCAATGAACTTTTCATTACAAATACAATTTTTCACCAACATAAATGGCAACAATACACTTGAAAGTCACCAGATAGAACATACAGGAACCAAATTGCCTATATTTGAGGAAAGAGATGATGGAATATCTCAACATCAAATATCAGAACAAGATTAGGTACTGATTGTGGATCAGACTATCAACTGCTCACATATGGGTTCACATTGAGACTGAATAAAATTAGAAAAGAAGTATGAGAGCCAAGATATGGCCTTGAGTATATCTCACCTGAGTTCAGAGTCTACCTCCAGAATAGGTTTGATGTGTTAGACACTAATGATTGAAAACCAGATGAGTTGTGGCATGACATTAAAGGCATCATTCATGAGGAAAGCAAAAGATTTTTAAAAGACAGGAAAAAAAAGAAGAGATCAAATTACATGTCAGAAGAGACTCTGAAACTTGTCCTTGAACATTGAGCAGCTAAAGTAAGAGGAAGACATGACAAAGTTAAGGAACAGAAGATTTCAAAGGGAAGCTTGGGAAGACAAAATCAAATATTATAACGACATGTTCAAAGACCTGGAGATAGAGAATCAAAAGGGAAGAACACACTATGGTTTTCTCAACCTTAAGGAATTGATGAAAAAATTCAAGCCTTGAGTGGCAATAGTGAAGGATTCTATAGGGAAAATATGAAACCCAGGAAACATCAAAAAAAGATAGAAGGAATGAACAGTAATTATACCAAAAAGAATTGGTGGACGACCAACCATTACAAGAGGTTGCATATGATCAGGAACCAATGCTACTGAAGAAGTGGAAACTGCTTTGAAGGAATTGTTGAAACACAAGGCTCCAGGATTGATGGAATACCAATACAGATGTTTCAACAAACAGATGCAGCATTGGAGGTGCTAACTTGTTTATTCCAAAAAACTTAGAAAACAGCTACCTGGCCAAGTGACTGAAACAGATCCATATTTGTGCCCATTCCCAAGAAAGGAGATTCAACTGAATATGGAAATTATTGAACAATACCATTAATATCACACACAAGTAAAATTTTACTAAAGATCATTTAAAAGCTACTGCAGCAGTATAAGGCAGGGAACTGGCAGAAAATCAAGCCAGATTCAGAAAAAAGTATGGACATAGAACATCATTGCTGATGTCAGATGAATATTAGCTGAAAGCAGAGAATACCAGAAAGATGTCCATCAATGTTTTATTGACTGTGAAAAGGCATTTGACCATGTAGATCATAACAAATTATGGATAACATTGTAAAGAATGGGAATACCAGAGTACTTAATTGTACTCATGAGGAATCTGTACATAGACCAGGAGGCAGTTTTTCAAACAGAACAAGGAAACACTACCTGATTTAAAGTAGAGAAATGTATGTTTCAGAGCTGTATCCTTTCACTGTACCTCTTCAATCTCTATACTGAGCAAATAATCCAAGAAGCTGGACTTTATTAAGAAGAACACGGCATCATGATTGGAGGAAGATTCACTTGCAACCTACATTATGCAGATGGCACAACTCTGCTTGCAGAAAGTGAAGAGGATTTGAAACATTTACTGATAAAGATCAAAAAACAAAGCCTTCAGTATGGATTGTGTCTCAATATGAATAAAACAAAAATCCTTACAACTGGATCAGTATGCAACTTCATGATAAATGGAGAAAAGTTTGAGGTTGTCCAAGATTTTGCTTTAATTGGTCCTACAATCAACACCCACAGAAGCAGCAGTCAAGAAATCAAAAGACTCATTGCTTTGGGAAAAGCTAGCTGTTGCAAAAGACCTCTTTAAAGTGCTAAAAAGATGTCACATTGAAGACAATGGTGCACCTGAGTCATGCCATAGTATTTTCAATCACACCATGATTGTGAAAGCTGGACATTGAATAAGGGAGACAGAAGAATTGATGCTTTTGAATTGTGCTGGAGTTGAATGTTGAGTATATCATGGACTGCCAAAAGAACCAACAGATCTGTCCTAGAATAAGTGCAACCAGAGTCTTCCTTGGAAGCAAGAATGGCCACACTGCATCTTACATATTTCGGGCATGTAGTCAGGAGGGACCAATCCCTGGAGAAGGATCTCATGTTTGGGAAAGTGGCAGGTTGGACAAAAAAAGTAAGACCCTCAACTACATAGATTGACACAATGTCTGCAACATAACATAGAAATGATTGTGTGCCTGGCACAGAATTGGGGAGTGTTTCATTCTGTTGTACTCAGAGTCGCTATGAGTCAGACCTGACTCAACAGCACCTAAAAACAACAACAGCAGCATACAATTGAACCCTTAAAAACAGAATAGTATTTAACAGGAAAAGAATGTATTGAAACAAGACAATTTCCTAAATACCATTAAAATAAAACAACATAAAGAACAGTATGAATCATATATTATCCATTTACATAAGGAGGAATTGGTAACAGAGGAATGCATCTGTGGAGAAGGGGCTAAGGGTTCAGAGTGGGAACAGGTAAAGTTTTTTCTGTTTACTCATTGCACTTTATGAATTATGTGTGATGTTCATGTTTACCTACTTACAGTTTAAGGTTCTGATGGGAATTCATAAGGTTATGCAACAAAGATGGCTTCAAAGAGGGATATAAGGATGCAGGTGCATAGGTGACAGGTGCCAGGAATCATGAAAGTCACATTCAACAAGAGGGGGCTAAATTTGTATTAGACATGAAAACTAAAGTGATGTGGAATCAATAAGAAATGTGGGTAAGGCTAAACAAAAGCAAAACTACAGAGAAACCACTTAACAAATAGAAGAGATAAAGGAAAAAACTTTAGATGAGGACCTTGGTTGTTACCAATGAGCTAAATTTGTTGTTGTTGTTGTTAGGTGCCCTCCAGTCAAGTCATATCCAACTCATAGCAACCCTCATAGGGTTTTCAATGGCTGATTGTTTCAGGATTACCTCGGGAATGGATTGCATCATTTTTGAGCTGCTGGGAATTGAACTTGGGACCTCTGATAGTGCAGAGTGGCACTCTACCAACTGAGCTATCTCCCAGACTGAACTGAATCTAGGTCACTGTAAAAAGTAATTGCTGTTGTTAGGTGCCATTGAGTTGGTGTCCAACTCATAGGGACCCTATGTACAACAGATGAAACACTATTGTCATGTTTCTCTGCTATTCATAGGGTTTTCAATGGCTAACTGTTTTTTGGGAGTGGCTTGCCGGGTCCTTCTCCCAAGCCTATAGCACCTGGTGTTCCCACACAGTCTTCCATCCAAGTATTAACCAGTTCCAACTCTGCTTAGCTTCTAAGATCTGACAGGATTGGACGCCACAGTGGTATGGCTACAGACATAATAAGTAATAGTAACATCATAATAAAAGGTTGTTCTCTACTGGATTATAAAGTCTACTACAAATTGGCTGGGGCAGAGGAGGCATAATCTCTATTCTGTTAATATTGAGTCACAAATATATGATGACTATGTTGATATCCACTCCCAAGGCAATCCTGAAGCACTCAGCCATTGAAAACCCTATGAAGGTTGCTATGAGTCAGATACCGACTGGACGGCACCTAACAGCAACAACAATGTTGATATCATTCTTGTAGAGTTTGGGAAGGAATGTAAATCCAACCTGGGGCTTTTCCTCAGACTAAAAGTTCTCCCAAGCAATAAAACCTTGCTTTCTTCACCTTAGGTGGCCCGAGGTACTGCTATGCAATTCAGAAGTGGTCTAATCAAGTAGCATGAATAGAGGTTGTATGGGTGTGCACACCAGTCCACCTGCTTTACATTCAAGTTCAAAGAAGTGAAAGGCAAAGGATGTGGGGTTATTTATACAGAGTCTGGCAAAGCAGGCAACAAAATTAGCCACTTGGTGGAGATATTTTGTTCTCAAGGGAGACAGGAAAAGAATTGATGCTTTTGAATTGTGGTTCTGGAGACGTCTATTGAATATACCATGGACTGCCAAAAGAACCAACAGATCTGTCCTAGAATAAGTGCAACCCGAGTGCTCCTTGGAAGCAAGAATGGCCAGATTGCATCTTACATATTTCAGACATGTAGTCAGGAGAAACCAATCCCTGGAGAAAGACATCATGTTTGGGAGAGTGGCAGGTCAATGAAAAAAAAAGGAAAACCCTCCACCAGATAGATTGACACAGTGTCTGCAACAATGGGCTTAAATAGAAATAAGATCATGTTCCTGGCATAGAATTGAGATGTGTTTCAATCTGCTATACATAGGGTCACTATGAGTGGGACTCCACTTGACAGCACCTAACAACAACAATGGTGGTGGTGGCAGTGATGGTGATGTTATCAATCATTTTGGCAGAATTCTTCCTCAGCAATATCTTTCCCATAGCAGGAAGTGGGAAGAGAAAGGGATAAGGAGCCAATTTCCAGTTACAAGCCTTGAGCTCCGCTGGGTTGCTATGATGACCAGATGTTGTTGCTGTTGTTGTTAGGTACCGTCGAATCATCTCCGACTCATAGTGACCCTCATAGGGTTTTCAATGGCAGGTTGTTTCGGGATTGCCTTGGGAGTGGGTTGCCACATCTTTCTCCCATTTTTGTAGTGCTGGGAACTGCAGAGCAGCACTCTACCAAATGAGCTAAATCCCAGCCCCTGATGACCAGATAAGGAGCATAAATGGTCCTAATATTTGGGTTTTAGGTCCAGAGCAATGAGGGAGGGAATCTTTGCTGCCCACATTTTCCCCAGCAAACAGGGCCATGCTATATTCTAAGGGCCCAGTGCTTCTCTGGCATCAACAGAGTGGGGCCTTACTTGTTGAATGAGGAATCAAGTCTATTATCTCAAGTTTTAAGAGGCCCAAGTTGGGATCCTAGTTCCTAATCATGAGTAGTCTAAAAATTAATGTAATTTAAACAGAATTATTTCCTAAAAGAAGGGTCTTTGTTGTTCATTGAGCATAGCCCTCTTTGATGTTCTGAACCAGCAAAACCATTCTGCCAAAATTTAAGCCATAAGAAAAGAATATTGGAGCTAGGCAGGAGCTTAGATATAGCCTAGTTCTATTCTACCATTTTTACTCCATTACCATATTACTCAAAATCTGGGAAAGGACTCATTTAAAAAGAAGTCAGCATTATATTGCTCCATTTTTTTCCTAAAGGAGAAAAAGTTGATAGCTTTGTATGAAGAAATTATTCCATCACCTTTTCTTTTTTCTTTTCCCCAGAGAGGCAGGAACAAAGAATAGAGATGATACAGTAATTTTGATCTCTACAACCTCATTTGAAATCATTCTCTGTGATTTAAGTTTTCTTGAAATGAAAAGGATAGATTGTGTGAACTTAGTTTAAAGTTGGGGGGAAAAGTTGATTGGATATCCTGTTGTCAAGGAAACCGATTCTCTCCCTCTCTCTCTCTCTCTCTCTCTCTCTCTCTCTCTCTCTCTGCCCTCTCTCTCTCTCTCAACACAAACAGTGCATGCAAGCATGCATACGCACGCACGCACACCACCCACCTCAGCTAGTACAGTGTCCTTTAAGCTCTTCATTGGACATTTTAAAGTAATTTTAAAATACCCAAAGTTTCCATTCCGGAAATCTGTGCAAGAATTACTCAAGGGAAGTGATTCCTAGAATTCAAACCACGGAACAAGCTTTTCTGATTCTAGTGAAGATGCCATCATTCTGAATCAGTGCTATGTATCAGAAACATGGGAGACAGTTTCTAAAGTCAAGGTCAAGGCAGCTGCAAACTCAGACTATTGGAAAGAGAGAGCTGGAATGAGAACTTTTTTAAAGCAATAGAATAGACTTGGGCACAGTGGCGCATGCCTGTAATCCCAGTGACTCTGGAGGCTGAGGCAGGAAGATCGCAAGTTCAAAGCCAGAGGCAGCCCACGTGACTTAGCAAAACCCCAACTCAAAATAAAAAGCAAAAAATGGGCTGAGGGTGCAGCCCCATGGTAGAGCACTTGCAAAGAATATGAGAGGCCCTGGGTTCGAGTCCCAAGTGCAGCAGAAAAAAAACCAAGCAATAAAACAGTACAAAGATAAAAGAAAGGTAAACAGTTCAATTCCTTGTACCTTTATTGAATACCTATCATGCTTAAAGCCTGAAGCTATGCAGGGAAAAGAAAACTAAGTGGAGGTCTAATTAAAAGAGAGCACAGATGGCGAGGTAGAGCTGCTTATTATTTAAAGTGATCCCCACCTCCACTTCCTTCCGTGGGAGGAGCACACCTCCCTGCTCCATCTATATCGTGCTTGGCCAAGGGACTTGCCTGGCCCGCACAGTAGCCGCAGTGCCTCCTGCTCTGATCTGGGGTTTGGTCAGGTAATTTGATTAAGCTCACAGGATGTTAGCAGACATGGCAGCAATGCCGCTGGCTCCCTTGAGTCTTTGCCTTCACCAGGAGAAGCCCCTACCGTGAGAAGCTTACTCTTCCTGGAAGGATGAGAGACAGGTAGAGCAGAGCTGCGCAGAGGAGCCCCTCCACCCCTCCAGATACACCAGGAAGTCCAAGGAGGCTTCCACCCATGTGCAGCCTAGACCGGCCAACTTCAGCCAACCCGTAGACATATGATAAATTGGCCGGGCGCAGTGGCATGTGCTTGTAATCCCAGTGGCTCAGGAGACAGAGGCAGGAGGGTTGCAAGTTCGAGACCAGAGGCAGTCTGTGTAATTTAGCGAGACCTTGTCTCAAAAGGTAAAAAAAAAATGGGCTGGGGGCGCAGCTCAGTGGTATAGCACTTGCAAAGCATGCAAACACGAGACCCTGGGTTCAACCCCCAGTACTGAAAAAATTTAAAAATTTAAAAAAAGATCTATGATAAATAACAAATTGTTCTTCATGGCAGTGAATTTTGGGGGAGTTTATTATGAAGCAATGACAAATGACTACAGAGGGCCTCTAATGCACCATCTTAATTTATTAATTTTTCAGAGTCTTATGAAAAACCATCAAGGAGATAAAAGCATTTGGCTAAAACTGTGGATCTCCTGGGAAGGGCCATTTCCACAAAAAGTACAAACCAATCTCTTCGGAAAGGAGCACTGAGAGAAATGAGGTTCCAAATCCTAAGGACAGAAAGAATAAAAAACCCCTGGATCCCATTAAGATGCACATCCACAACACAGCAGAACTTGAACACACCTAGAACAATGATCACTGACCTGAAGTTCTAGAAAATCTCCACTAGTTGAAGAAAAGCTGTGTGAAAACAGGCTGAAAATATTAGGGAAGTGTGGGAAGACGCAGGTTAAAAAGTAATATGAGGCTGGCCCAGAGGTGCACACCTGTAATCCCAGTGACTTGGGAAGTGGAGGCAGAGGATCGCAGGTTTGAAGTGAGAGGCAGCCTGCGTAACTTAGCAAGACCCCATCTCAAGATAAGAAGTAGAAAATGGGCTGGAAGTGTAGCCCAATGGTACAGCACTTGCAAAGCATGTGCGAGGCCCTGGGGTCAACCCCCAAGTATTAAAAATAAATAAATAAATAAAACCAGAAAGAAAGAAAGAAAGAAAGAAAGAAAGAAAGAAAGAAAGAAAGAGAGAGAGAAACAAACAAACAAACAAAGAAACAAACAAAGAAACAAACAAACAAATAAAGAAAGAAAAAGGAAAGGCAAGAAAAGAAAAGAAAAAAAAAGAAAGGAAAGAAAAGAAAAGAAAAGAAAAAAGAAAAGATAAGATCAGATCAGATCTCAACCAGAGAAAGTAACCTCAACATGGGTTTACTCTCCGGGTTCTGGATTTTTACAAACAAAAGCTCATACTTTGAAGCACAAAAAGAGAAAATTCAGGAAAAATACAGAGAAGCACTATATTACTTTACCTTGCCAAGAACAAGGGTGACCATGTGTCTCGGTATATCCAGGACAGTCTCAGTTTACACTGTTGTCCTAAGTATTTTGTGTGTGTCTATATGGTACTTGGGAATTGAACCCAGAGCCTTACCCATACTTTGCAAGCACTCTACCCCTGAGCTGCATGCTCAGCCATTTTTCATATTTTCTTTTGAGTCAGGGTCTTGCCAAGTTATGCAGGCTGTATCTGGTCTCGAACTCACAATGCTCCTGCCTCTGCCTCTTGACTTGCTTGGATAAAGTTGTACGCCACTGTGCCTGGTGCCCTGGGTAATTTTAATAACACTTCCTTTCACTCTCAAAAAACTGTTGGATTAGATGGTAACTTATATGGCATTTTGTTGGCAGCATACTTTACCCAGGGACTTGGATGATACAAGTCCAAGTATGATTTAGATAAGTTCATAAGAAAAGACCTACCACGAATTGTCAAAAGCAAATTGGACCTTTTGCTCAGGCTGTGGGGGTATGATGGTTATCATATCCCATTGCAGTACATCCTTTGGCACAGTGGTAAGAAATGATTAAGGCACCCAGTCCAGCAAAGTTTTAAAGCCTGGCAAATATTTTTCAGAATAGCACAGTGCCCCTCTGGACAACTCTAAGGGTCTTCCCTGGGAGCCTTGTCTGTACTGCAGGTACCCTCTGTGTAGACCCTCAAAAAATACAAACATGTGCAACATTCCTATTCTTATCATTACTTCCACATCAGTTCAACACGCAGACATCAAAATATATAGAAGAAAAGCTCAGTTTCCTTCTTACCCACACAGAGGTCCGTATCGTTTTCTGAGTTCCATTTGGCTTTCCCAAAAACCCTGATGAAGACATAGCACCGCAGTTAGAATAAAATTAACCAAAATGTCAATTATTCAAAGATATTCAGAAAAAAAAAGTTCTGGAACAGCAAGAACACAATTACATAAACAATTAAAAAAAGAATTGACCTGATATTGCTTTCAAGTACTATAGCATATTGGATAAATAAATGGCTTTTTCAAAATATCGCCAAGTCATACTTCTCAGGAAACTCTGTTTTCTTGAACAGAAGAGAGCATCAGTTCTTCAAGTATTTGTGCATCATTGGTGCTAAAATATTTGAAGACTATTTGCTTTCTCGTCTGTAATATTCTACTCTGAGATTTAGCTCATATTATTACTTGGCCAAGTCCCATCTCATGGCCCCAATATGTATACGCGTCTCCTGAGTCTATCTGCACTATCACAAATTCTGAATTCTCATGATCCAGCTTAAATTCTAACCAAAACCAATACATTCAAAATGTTAAGAACCTTCGAGTAAGTATATGTAGGACAAAACTGTAGGCACATATTATCCCGGAGTGTGCTAGGAGATGTACACGGGGTGACTCTGGTGGTTGTTGTTGTTGTTGTTAGGTGCTGTCGAGTCGGTATCTGACTCATAGCGACCCTCATAGGGTTTTCAATGGCTGACTATTTTGGGATTGCCTTGGGAGTGGATTGCCAGGTCCTTCTCCCATTTTTGCGGTGCTGGGAATTGAACTCGGGACCTCAGAGACTGCAGCACAGCGCTCTACCAACTGAGCTAAATCCCAGCCCATGACTCTGGTGGAGGCACATTAAATGCTAGACCCCTTGTGATGCATGGAAGGGGCTTTGGGTGGAGGTGGAGACTGAGTGCAAGTGCACATGGAGGCCTGGGTGGGGTTTGGGAAACATTAGATGTGGTGGGACTGAAACATACATGAAAATATGCATGAGTTAGCACAGAGGTAGGGCAGAAAATGCTAGATTTGTGCTGTGAGAATGGAGTATAGAGTGAGATACAAAAGCGCTGGAATGTGAGTCGAGCTGAGAGGTGAAGGAATTGGATGTCCTGGGTAGAAATATTCCCCATTCCCATGCAATCCACCAACTTCTTGAGTACAAACCCGGCATCTATCAAAGATAGCTTATATGAATATAAAAATAGTCCCTGAAATGACTCTGTTCTAGAGAGAACTTGGCAGGGTTGGCACATACACAGGCAACGAGCCGGAAAGGAGCGGATGTGGAAATTATCCAGGGCACCAGCTCAGTGTTCGCCTCACACCGATAGTTACGTGGTTTTCCTCAAAATCTTAATACCAAATGCACTACTCAACTGAACACAACTAATCATTCCCCACCCCCCCAGCAATGTCTGGAATTTATTTTCTTTAAATTTCAGGTTTGTTGTTCTATTTTGACACTTTTAGATTTCTTCACATTTGCTTCAAGGATCCACAGGAAGTCGCAGTAAGATAGGGGTTTGTGGGCATAAAGGTTGTGAACCAGCCACTCACTCCAGAGGGAGAGATGAGAGGTGTCTTTTTAAGTGCTAGGAAGGAGGCTGGAAAGCAAAGAGGCTCAGGCCTGTAATCCCAGTGACTTGGGAGGTGGAGGCAGGAGGATTGCAAGTTCAAGGCCAGAGGCAGCCTGCGTAACTTAGAGGGACCCTGATTCAAAACAAAAATTTTAAAAAACAGGTTGGGAGTGCACTCTAGCAGTAGAGCACTCTCAAAGTATATGTGAAGCCCTGGCTTCAATCCCCAAGTACCACACACACAAATAATAATAATAAAATAAAATACAAGGAAGGGAGAAACAACAACAAACTGAAGATGGGCGATGAACAGAAAGACAGAAAGGAATAGGAAACTGAGATGGGAGAAGGACAGAAATAACTAAGGCCACTCTCTGCCTAGGGCCAAAGTCTAGCCTTTGCAGGAATAGGAATCAAGGAGTACCAAAGGGTCATCAGAGGCCATATGGCATGTGGTGGTCTGTAGTCCCAGCACCTCAAGAGGCAAAGGCAGGAGGATCGAGAGTTTGAGGCCAGAGGCAGCCTGCATAACTTAGCAAGACCTTGTCTCACAATAAAAAATGAAAAAAGCAGCTGGGAGGGCAGCTGGTAGAGGACTTGCCTAACACATGGGAGGCCCTGGGCTCAACAATTAGTCCAAAATAGAAAAAAAAAAAAAAAAAAAAGGAAGCATTTTTAAAGGGTTATCATCAGGGTTAGCCCAAATTTAATCCTTCCTGCCCTTCACACATACAGGAACTGTTGGCTCCTGACATGGGTCTGCTGGCAGTGTCCCCATGAGTTAGCAAAATAAGCCACCAGGCTTCCGAGAAAACCCAATGTGGGAAAAAACAACTCTTAAAGATAGAGACCTGGACCTGTATGGACAGTGCCCACTGGCCAGTTCTACTTGCAAGTCACTCTGGCCAGCTGCCCCGCCCAACTTTTTTTTTTTCCGTGGAAAAACCCCCTGGTTTATTGTAGTTGTTGTTGTTAGGTGCGGCTGAGTCGAGTCCAACTCATAGCAACCCTCATGGGGTTTTCAATGGCTGACTGTTTTGGGATTGCCTTGGGTGTGGGTTGCCAGGCCCTTCTCCCATCCCTTGTTTATTAGATTAAACAAAAATAAAGTAAGCCGCATAGGTACCACTTTAGAGTGCCCAGAGACACTGAAGGCTGTGGTAGCTAATCGGCATCTCCTGGCGGCCTTCTCCAGCCTGCACTTCGGACCATAGCGATACCTTCAGAAGCCTATGAGCTCGCACAGGAGTTTCTGAACACCTTTACACTGGTTCTTCTCCTGTTCCCTGCCTGTCATGCCTGCAGCCTGCAATGTTAACATTTAAAAGTAAAAGCCAAAAGAGGAAGAGGGAAATACAGCAAAGACCCACTTTTGCCTAAAGGTTTGGGGAAAATTCCCCACCCATCCATGGAAATGATGGATTCCTCGCTGCCATAGCAATGCCCACTCAAAAGGTGGCAGGGGCAGCCGACACCCCAGATGGGCTGGCCGTTTGGGTTCTGCAGCCAGCCCCTCCCAATATTTTACAACTGCCACCGATGGCCTTTCTCCCTGTTGTCCCGGCTCGAATCTTAGACTCATGTCCAACTCATTGGTCCCTAAATCCTCTGCACCGTATTCGTTCCCAGAGTTCTTAACTTGCCCCGCATTCTTTTCTCTTTGCTGTCACCACCACCCTGTACCAAGACTCACAGCTTCAACCTAGACGCCTGCTACCGCTGAAACTGACTGAAATGCTTCTCCCTTGCAGGGCTATCTTCCGGGTCGATATCCCTCATCTACTCAGAAATGATGGCCTGTGATGGGCTCTTCTCTTGGCCTTGCAGCGCATGTGTAAGCTGGCCCACTCATCTCTCACCACTGCGTTCCTGGCCTTCCCTAATTGTTGGCTTCTGGTTCTGTCCAGGCTGCTCACCCACCTATGGTGTTCTTCTTGTCTTGTTGCACTGATGTATACATTTTTGTCACCTAGTCTGTGTGTCCTTCCCTGGGGCTCCTGCAGGACCCCATTCTTCAGGCATGCCCCTCCCAAGAGGATTCTACCTTGACCCATCTCCCTGTCTTCTGAAGGTGGACCTCAGATTCCATCCACACTACCCAATCCAGCACCAGGCACACCCCATCTGGTATTGTACACCATGATTGGGTGGTGCACTTGAGGGTCTAAGTAACTTCTACTTCTGCATTCTAGGGCCTGGTTTTTTTAGATACTCAAGAAAGAGGGTTTAAAGATGTCACATTGAAGATGAAGGGTGTGCCTGACACATGCCATGGTATTTTCAATTGTATCATATGCTTATGAAAACTGGATAGCAAACAAGGGAAACAGGAGGATGATACTCTTGAATTATGGAGCTGGAGACAAATGATGAATATACCATGGACTGACAAAACGAACCAACAGATCCATCCTAGAAGAAGTGCAACCAGGGTGCTCTCTGGACGCAAGGATGGCTAGACTGCTTATAACATATTTTGGACATGTTGTCAAGAGGGACCAATCCCCTGGAGAAGCCTTGCAGCTTGGGAGAGAGGCAGGTCAGTGAAAAGAAAGAAGACTCTCAACTAGATGGGTTGATACAATGTCTGCAACAATTGGCTTAAATATAAATAAGATTGTGTGCCTGGCACAGAATGGGGGAGTGTTTCATTCTGTTGTACTTAGTGTTGCTATGAGTCAGACCCAACTCCTCGGCACCTAGCAACAACAACAACAAAAGGGTTTGGGGTGAATGAATGAATCAGTGAGTGACAAGACTCAGTCCGTATTGCTGAGTGATAAGAGAGAGATCATTGTCATTATGTAAGAATCCATCCTGGCAGAAGCCATCATGTCACACAGCACCTTCCCGTGCAGACCACCCTGCAGCAGGCAACCTGGACAAGAGCAATGCCTCATGGGAAAGCCTACGCCAGCCCAGCGAGTCCATGCCTTACCTGGCAGAAAAACGTCAAGTTTCCAATAAAAGGCGAAGGCTTCGGGTGTCTGATGCCCAACTCCTTCAGTCTTGAGAACGCTGATGTGGAATACCTAGAGAGCAGAAGCATATTTTTAACCCCAAGAAATTGTCAGTGAGTCTCATGTTCGGGCCCTACTAGGAGTCAGAATTATTGCATCCTCTGCAAGTACAGATAGAAGAAGTGTCCGCTACCATATGTAAGGACTGAAGGGGGAGAGGCTTGGTGTGTGAGTAGAGTAGGAACTCAGAAATTTTTGATGGAGTGACGGGCTAGAAATCAAGCGATCTGAAAACCTCAGAGTTGGGAAAGGCCATAGAGGTGAGGTAGTCCAGCAGCTCCTCCCCGCCCAAGGACAAATTGTCTTCAAAACTGCACCTCCTCCCATGTCAGGTCCTTTGCCTCTAACTCTATCATGAGCAAGTGCTCAGAAGGCAGAAAATAGTCTCCCTGAGTACCTTTGTTTTTTTCTTTTATTCTTTCTTCTT